>ML796528.1:114301-160102 GCA_009831015.1 Picea engelmannii
ATTTTCTAACCACCATCCACCAAGTTTTTTTGGCACCGTAAGGTGTTTCCAAGAAGTCAGCACAAGATATGTTTTGTCCTATGAGCCAAACCACAAAGATTGGTAAGATAATTGAATGGTTTTTCCTAGGATACCTTTTGACATGCGAGATAAAGAAGTCCAGAGGACCAAGATTGCTTTTAGAAATAATTTTATCAATACTAGCCTCTCAGCTCTGGAGAACCATCAATTACACTAGGAGTTTAGTCATTTTTCCACTTTGGAAAGCAACCAAAGTCAGTCCCCTTTACAATAGCTATTTTCCTTTAGGTAAAACCCTAGATACTTCATACCTTCTCAATATCCTTTACTTATAGGTCAAGGACCAACGAGAATTTTTTCTTCTCCTGCTCTGACAGACCCCAACAATACAAAGAATACTTCTCCATGTTTACTTGCATGTTTGTTTCTATATAGAAGGTTAGTAGGATTCTCTTTAAATGCTCAATGTAATATATCTTTCCCTGACAAAATATTGCTATATTGTCAACAAAAAGGAGGTGAGATAATGAAAAAATTTCACGGATATGGATACCTTTTATATGGGTTGTTGTTACTGCATTGTGGACCAGTCTACTAAGCCTCTCAACCACCAACAAGAAGAGAAGAGGAGAAAGTGGGCAGCCTTGTCTGATGTCACATTCATCCTTGAAGAACGGGGAGGTTGATACATTGAATAGCGAAGTGAAAGACGTGGTGTTGAGGTAGTTTAGGATCCAAGTTATAAAGGAGTGAGTGAAACCCAGTTAAATAAGGATTCTGATGTAGAGCCAACTAACCTTGTCAAAGGCCTTGGATAGATCCACCTTAAAGTTAACTTATCTTTGTTTTACCAGTGTGGATGGAGTGTAGTCCCTCTCATGCTAATCCAATGACCTGCTATATGTGTCTCCCTTTAAGGAAACCAAATTGTTCAAAGGAGATGTTTTCTAACAAATGATCTTTCAGTCTGGAGGCAATAAATTTAGAGATATTTTGTATATGTTGTTGCAGAGGGATATTGGTTTGAAATGATCAAAACATTGTGGGTTTTTCATCTTTTGGATAAGAGCAATTAAATTTGTGTTGAAGTGTGTTAGTCTGTGTCCTAACGTTCTTGACTATTCCACATTTTTAAAAGATCCTCTCCCAGGAAATCAAAACATCTGGTGTAGAATTCAACAATAAGACAGTCCATCCCTAGGATCTTATCATTTTGAAAGATTTGTAATGTCCTCCACAACTCTTCCTCAGTTACTTCTACAATCAGAATTTCATTTACTTCATGATTAATAAAATTAGGGAAAATGCCTTCAACCTAGAGAAGAGTATCTATGGTAGTTATTGGATCTGCTTTGAATAGATTTTTGAAATGGATAGATATTTCCTTCATTATTTCTGTTGATTAATTGGGTTGGTTGTCATTGATGTCAACCCTTGAAGAAAGTCCGATAGCGAATTCTGGTAGCACAAAGTTTTGGGTAATGGACCCAAGTTTGTTTGATGTATAATGGTAAGATTTTTTATATATTTGCAGTAAATACTATTCTATATGGATAGTACATGTCATGCCATTTCTGTTGGTATGTGGAACGTCACATAAGTCCTCACGGTTAGAGAGTTATGGCCATGTGAAGATGGAGAACCCTCATGAGTCATCTAGAAGCCCCAAAAGGTCAAAGTAGTCAAAGTGCTTGCAAAGAAGAGATTATTTAAATAATAAAGTGAAGTGACAAAGTCAAAGAGGATTATTTAAGTAATAAAGTGAAGTGACAAAGTCAAAGAGGATTATTTAAATAATAAAGTAAATGGAGAACTTTCTAATTATGGAAAGTGGTTATAAGAAGGTTAACCCTAAAATGAGGAAAATGGGTTAAGTGGTCAAGTGGCTATTGGATACATGTACAAGTGGCAAATTGGGCAAAGTTGGGCATAGGTGACTATGTGGACAAAGTGGCTATGTGGGCAAAGTGACCTAGAAGATGCTTCTAAGGAAGCTACTTGGAGAGTATAAATAAGAGGCAAGGCTCTCTCATTTTGATCACACTAGAGAATATTGAATATCTACAGGTGACTGAAGTAACCAAAGGATATCTAAGCCAAATTTCAGAGGGAAGGTGAAGTAAAGAAGGCCCAAAATTCAAGGGAGAATAAATTATTTTGATGATGCTTTCTAAGGTATGTTATTTACAGGTCATCTCACTATTTTCGCAATAAAAAAATTTCTAGAATGATTCAAGCCGTGAAATTGGGAGGCCATTGAGGAAATATATCCAAGTAGTTTTGGTATGAATTTCAGCTTGTGGTTCGTTGCATTTTTGGAGTTACACTCCGAGGAAAATAGGGTTTATGGCTAGTCCTGAAACTAGTCTAAAACAGGTGTTTCAGGTAAAAACATCATAACTTCTTCATAACAAATACAAATTCAGTAAGACCAAATGTGTTGGTTAGAGTACAAACTGTAGCATTCTATGTACAATTTTCATATCCATACAACAAATATTATGTGCGGGGCACACTCTACAAGTTCGCTTTCTAGAATAAGCCAGAATTCAACAAGGTATGCCATTTTTGTTATAACTCATTTTCTAAGAGGTTCCAAGTAGTGACACCTTGAGGAATTGCATAAAACACACTGAAGAACATTGTGTACTATTTTCAGATCTTTATTCATTACAGGTACATAGTTATGATTATTTCAAGTTAGGGTTGTTGACTAATCCAAAACTAGTCATGTGAGACTAAAGTAAAGTTTGATGAAAATGCTAGTCTCTTGTTGTTAAAGTTAAGGAAGGTTTGCAGGTTGAGGTACAGGTTGGTGCATGGTTGATGCACTTTTTATGGTATAGGTTTATTACAGGTTGAGGTACACGTTGATGCATGGTTGATGCATGGTTCGAGTTATTGGTACAGGTTATTTGGTGCAGGTTGATTGGTACAAGTTTACAGTAGTATATCTCGCAGTGATAGTGTGATAGTGGTTCCATCATTCTACTTATACGTCAAGGTGGTTGGATGGAGCAATGACAGGTGGTTGTAGCCGGAGAACATAGGGGGTTGTAGCCTCATTTTGGTTGTAGCCAGAGAATTGGGGAGTTGGAGCTTCCCTCGGGTTGTAGCCTGAGAAACTAGGGGGTTGGAGCCTCCTTCCAATTGCAGTTGGAAAACAAAGGAATTTGGTGCTTCCAATGAATTTAATTCTTCAAGACATATAATAAAAAGCATTATGTGGTTTTCTCCCACTTTGGGTTTCCACGTAAAAACATTGGTGTATTGTGTATGTGTATGATTGTTCATTTTTTAATTGTTTATTTACTCTGCAAATATTAGATGATAATGCTACATTGATATAACACTTACATTATATGGTTAAAAAGGATTATATTTCTCTATTATTGATTCACCCACCTCTCAGTAATCCAACAATTGGTATCAAAGCAGGTTCCTTCGGAAATCAGTTTAACCACTGAAAGGTAGATCATGGAGAGCAAAAACATGTATAAAAATGGAATACCACAGTTTGATGGACAGAAGTATGCATTTTGAAGCATAAGGATGAAGACATATATACAAGCACAGGGATTTGAAATTTGGCAATCAATTGTAGATGGATACACAGCACCAGCAGTTCCGTCGACAAATGACAAAGCAATGAAACTCGGTCAGAATAATTCCAAAGCCACAAATGCACTTCTGAATGGTCTTGGAGAATCAGTATTCACCAAAGTTTCACATTGTAAATCCACTAAAGAGATTTGAGACAAACTTTGGAATATTTATGAAGGAGATTCAAAAGTCAAAGCAGCAAAGCTTCGAACTTAGAGAGGTCAGTTCGAACAACTAAAGATGAAGGAAGATGAGAATATTGCATCTTACTTTTTACGAGTCGATGAAACAGTAAATGCAATCTTGGGATTGGGAGAAGAAATCAAAGAATCTTAATTGTTCAAAAGGTACTAAGATCTCTTCCTATGAGATTTGACCCTAAGATATCAGCACTAGAAGAAAGAGAAGATCTAAACTCAATAAGCATGGACGAACTACATGGAAACTTCACAACATATGAAATGAGAACTGAACAGGAAAATATAGAAATAAAAGAAGTGGACTTCAAAGCATCCAAAAGGTCAAAGAAAAAGGGAAAGAAAAAAGAAAAAGAACATAGCAGCAGCAATGACATCTCGGAAGATGATGAAGAAGCAGTCAACTTTGTCAAGAGATTGAACATGGGAACCAATGGCAGGTATAGAGATAACCTTCCTTTAATTTGTTTTAATTGTGATGGTATTGGTCATTTTGCTAACAAATGTCATCATAAGAAAAAGAGAAATGATGAAGGTTACTCAAATAGAAAACAAACATATAAAGGCAAAAAAACCACAAAGAAAGTTTTCAAGAAAAGCTTATGCACCAAAGAAGACATCTCATCATCAAATGAAGATGAAGTCAGTGGCAGTGAGACAGAAAGAGTTCTATTCATGGTAGTAGAAGAATCTAATAAAGAAGACTCTGAAAAAAAATATGAATAGGCCAAAGAAGAATATGAAGAGGCCGAAGAAGATTATGAAGAGGCAAAAGTTGACTACTGAGAATAATTGTTGTGTTCCATAGAAGTTATCATAAGAGAAAAGAAGAAAAACAAGAAACTACAAGCAGAACTAGACAAGAAAGAAGACACTCAGGAACTAGAACAAATGATCACAAATTTGAAGGTTCAAATTGAAGAAGATAAAAGAATTGAAGAAGCACTCAAAGAAGAGCTAGAAGGAAGAGACAGAATCATTGGAAATTTAGAAGAAGAAATTGTCACATTAAGAAAGGATCTTCAAAAGAAAAATATGCAGAATAGCTCAAAAGTTTTGAATGACATTATCAGCAGTCAAAAACCTCATCATGAAAAGTCTAGAATCAAATACAATCAGACAGAAAATGGATCAAGCTCCAAACCAACAGAACAAGAAACATATCCAAAAAGTTATGCAGAAACAATCAAAGGGGATAGGAAGGTCTACAAAGAAAATTACAGTGGTGCTCCTTCACTGAGAAGATTCATATTTCATAATCAATGACCGATAGAAACAGATAGGCCTCAGAAAGAATAAGGATTCATAAGAGTACCTCCTTTCAGAAGATCTTCAACTCCTAGGTATCAAACTATATTTTTTGGTTTATGTTATGCATGTAATAATTTTGGACATAAAGATATGAATTGCAGAGCTAACAACAGGAACATAAACAACTTTGAAAGTCATACACAAAAGGGTTATCCAAGAAGGCCTAGTGAAACATAGAGAAGAAGTTACAATGGTTTGAATCTTTGAGCATTGAAGTGGAATGCTACAAATGCAACAACCTTGGACACATGGCCAAATATTGCAGAATGGCAGTCCCTCTTAGAGAACCACAACAGAACAACAACAGTCACAGGCAGGAACCTCAGAAAAGGACATGGATAAGAAAGCAAAATCAGTATAGCAATGAAGAATGCACACTCGCTCTACAAGCTAAGCAGAAGAAACGTGGTTGGTATGTTGACAGTGATTATTCAAAACACATGACAGGTGATAGAGACAAGTTTCTTACATTAAGACATGAAAGAGATGGATCAGTCTCCTTCGGAAATGATGATCCAGCTAAAATCATTGGAAAAGGCACAGTCAGAATTGGGAACAAGAATACCAAGGAAAAAAATGTTCTACTAGTAGAAGATATGAAACATAATCTTCTAAGTGTGAGTCAAATGTGTGACCAAGGTCATAAAGTTATTTTTGATTCACAAAAGTGTGAGATAAGAAAAGAAGGTTCAGGAAAATTGATTGCAACAGTTGCAAGAACTTCAAGCAACATATATGTATTAAATGAAATTGGAAATGAAAAGTGTTTCCTAGGAAAGGAAGATGAAAGTTGTCTATGGCACAGAAGAATGAGTCACATACATTTTGATAACCTTGTCAAAGTCAGCAAAAGGGAAGCAGTTATAGAAATTCCCCAGATCATGAAACCAACCAACACTTGATGCAAGCATTGTCAACAAGGAAAGAAAACAAAGACCAGGTTTAAATCAAAAGAATATTCAACGACAAGACCACTGGGAACTGTGCATACTAATCTAGTTGGACCAACTACAACAAAGGGTTTAAAAGGTGGGAAATACTTTATGTTATTAGTTGATGATTATACAAGAATGACTGCAGTTTGGCTCAGGAATAAGTCAGAATCTTTTTAAAACTTCAAGGTATACAAGGAAATGGTTGAAAACGAAATGGATTCAAAAATCAAATGCTTGAGATCTGATAATGGAGAGTTCACTTCAAAGGAATTTATGGACTACTGCAGTAGGCATGGAATAAAAAGGCAATTATGCATTTCTAGGACACCTCAATAGAATGGAGTTGTTGAAAGAAAGAACAGGACAGTACAGGAAATGGCTCAAACAATGCTAATGGATTCCAAATGGACATATATCTTTTGTACACAGGTAATGCATACAGTAGTTCACATTCAAAACAGAGTAATGCTCATAAACAACACTAACAAAACTCCCTACGAGCTATGGAAAGGAATACCAACAAATGTGAAGCACTTTAGAGTTTTTGGAACCAAATGCTACATCAAAAGAGAATATGGAAGAATGGGAAAGTTTGACTCTCGTGTGGACAAAGGAGTACTTGTTGGTTACTCAAGTATAAGGAAAGCATACAAGTACTACAACCTGAGATTGAACAAAGTTGTGGAAAGCATCAATGTAACAATTGATGAAACAGGTAGAAAAGAATTAAAGGAAGAAGAAAATGAATCAATGGAACAACTTTATGAAGAAGAAGTAGAAGATGAAAAATAAGTAGAAGGGTAAGATGAAGAGGACCTAACAGAAGCAGAAGATCAAGTTCAGCAAGTGCCTCCAAAGACACCTAGTAGATGAGTACAAAAGAATCATCCTTCAAATTAGATTATCAGAAACAAAGATGTGGGAGTTGAGACTAGAAGAAGAATCCATTCACCAGAACAAACGCACCTAGCACTATCATCTATGATTGAACCAACTTGTTTTGAAGAGGCCAACAAGGATGAATTTTGGAATAAGACCATGGATGAAGAATTGGATCAAATAGAGAAAAATGACACTTGGGAATTGGTTCCAAGACCAAAGGATAAGAATGTGATCGGCACAAAGTGGGTATACAGGAATAAATTTAATTAAGATGGATAGGTTACAAGGAACAAATCTAGATTGGTATGTAAAGGATATGCACAGGTTGAAGGAATCGATTTTGAAGAGACATTTTCCCCAGTTGCCAGAATGGAAACAATCTGAATGCTTTTAGCTTATGCATGCTCCAAAAATATTAAAGTGTATCAGATGGATGTAAAATCAGTTTTTATGAATGGGGAACTTGAAGAAGAAGTCTACATTTAACAACCAGAAGGATTTCAGTTGTCATAGAACGCAAATTATGTGTGTAAATTAAATAAGGCCTTGTATGGTCTAAAATAGGCTCCTAGAGCATGGTACTCTAGACTGGATAAATATCTACAGTAGGAAGGGTTCAGAAAAGGAAGTGCAGACGGCAACCTCTACATCAAGGTAACTCAAGATAGTATTTTATTAATTGAAGTTTATGTTGATGATATTATTTTTGGAAGTATTGATGACAGGTTAAGACAGAAATTTGCAAAGGACATGCAGAATGAATTTGAAATGTCATTACTTGGAGAACTATCCTTCTTTCTGGATCTTCAGATACGTTAAATAAACCAAGGAATTTTTATTTCTCAAACCAAGTATATCAGAGAAATGCTAAAGAGGTTCGGAATAGAAGATTGCAAACCAATTGAAAGTTGAGAAAAGATGATGATTCAAGTCTATAGATCAGAGGCAATACAGGTCAATAATTGGTAGCCTACTATATGTGACAGCATCCAGACCAGATGTAATGCAGGTAGTTCGACAGGTGGCACGATTTCAAGCAGCACCAAAGGAATCACATGTATTAGCAGTGAAGAGGATTTGCATATATCTCAAAGGAATAGAAGAGTTTGGATTATGGTATCCAAAAGGAAAGGATCTATCACTTATTGCCTACACAGATGCATATTGGGAAGGTTGCATTGATGACCGACGAAGAACTAGTGGAGCAGCATTCTACTTGGGTGAGTGTTTAGTATCATGGCTAAGAAAGAAACAATCATAAATATCTTTATCTACAGCCAAGGTAGAGTATATTGCAGCAAAAGCATGTTGTACACAGGTTCTATGGATGAAACAAACTCTGACAGATATATAGGCTGAGTATGATGAGCCCATTCCAATCTATTGTGATAATACAAGCATCATCAGTATCTCAAAGAACCTAGTGATGCACTCCAAGACAAAACACATTCCAATCAAGTATCACTTTATACGGTACCAGGTTGCAGAAAAGAACATCAGAGTTGAATATGTGGGCAGAAAAGAACAAGTGGCAGACATCTTTACAAAACCACTTCCACGGGAAGCCTTTGAGTATCTTAGCCAAAGACTCGAAGTTATTTCTACTCCAAAATGAATGCTCTTGAATGATTATCTTATATGTCTTAGATGTACATGAGGAAGCACCATAAAGAGGACAATTCAGGTTGGGATATCAGACAAGTCAGTTAAGGGGAGTATCCCTGAATGGAAAGATACCTTTGCCATTGATGACAAAGGGGGAGAGATTTATTAGATGCAGAGGACAGAGGCATGGTTCCAGGGGGAACATGAGTGATATGATTTCAGTATTACATCAGAGTGTTTCCATCAATGCCAAAGGGGGATATTGTTGATTAATTGCATTGGTTGTCATTGATGTCAACCCTTGAAGAAAGTCTGGTAGCGAATTCTGGTAGCACAAAGGTTTGGGTAATGGACCCAAGTTTGTTTGATGTATAATGGTATTAGTTTTGATATATTTTCAGGTAAGACTATTCTATATGGATAGTACATGTCATTCCATTTATGGTGGTATGTGTAGCGTCACATAACTCCTACCAGTTAGAGAGTTATGGCCATGTGAAGTTGGAGAACCCGCATGAGTCATCTAGAAGCCCCAAAAGGTCAAAGTAGTCAAAGTGCTTGCAAAGAAGAGATTATTTAAATAATAAAGTGAAGTGACAAAGTCAAAGAGGATTATTTAAATAATAAAGTGAAGTGACAAAGTCAAAGAGGATTATTTAAATAATAAAGTAAATGGAGAACTTTCTAATTATGGAAAGTGGTTATAAGAAGGTTAACCCTAAAATGAGGAAAATGGGTTAAGTGGTCAAGTGGCTATTGGATACATGGACAAGTGGAAAATTAGGCAAAGTTGGACATAGGTGACTATGTGTACAAAGTGGCTATGTGGGCAAAGTGACCTAGAAGATGCTTCTAAGGAAGCTACTTGGAGATTATAAATAAGAGGCAAGGCTCTCTCATTTTGATCACACTTGAGAATATTGAATATCTACAGGTGACTAAGGTAACCAAAGGATATAAAAGCCAAATTTCAGAGGCAAGGTGAAGTAAAGAAGGCCGAAATTCAAGGGAGGATAAATTTTTTTGATGATGTTTTCTACAGTATGTTATTTACAAGTCATCTCACCATTTTCGCAATAACTTTTTTTCTAGAATGATTAAGACCGTGAAATTGGGAGGCCATTGAGGAAATATATCCAAGTAGTTGTGGTACGAATTTCATCTTGTGGGTCGTTGTATTTTTGGAGTTACACTTCATGGAAAATAGGGTTTGTGGCTAGTCCTGAAACTATTCTAAAACAGGTGTTTCGAGTAAAAACGTCATAACTTCTTCATAACAGATCCAAATTCAATAAGACCAAATTTTTTGGTTAGAGTACATTCTGTAGTATTTTTTGTACAATTTTCATATCCATACAAAAAATATTCTGTGCAGGGCACACTCTACAAATTCACTCTCTAGAATAAGCCAGAATTCAACAAGGTATGCCATTTTTTCTATAACTCCTTTTCTGAGAGGTTCTAAGTAGTGACACCAGGAGGAATCGCATAAAACAGACTGAAGAACATTGTGTATTATTTTCAGATCTTATTCTTTACAGGTACATAGTTATGATTATTTCAATTTAGGGTTGTTGACTAATCCAAAACTAGTCATGTGAGACTAAAGTAAAGTTTGATGAAAATGATAGTCTCTTGTTGTTAAAGTTAAGGAAGGTTTGCAGGTTGAGGGACAATTTGTTGCATGGTTGATGCACTTTTTTATGGTACAGGTTGATTACAGGTTGAGGTACAGGTCGATGCATGGTTCAGGTTATCGGTACAAATTGTTTGGTGCAGGTTGATTGGTACAAGTTTACAGCAGTATATCTCACAGTAATAGTGTGACAGTGATTCCATAATTCTACTTATATGTCAGTGTGGTTGGACAGGACAAGGATAGGTGGTTGTAGCCGGAGAACATAGGGGGTTGTAGTCTCCTTCTGGTTGTAGCCATAGAATTGGGGAGTTGGAGCTTCCCTCAGGTTGTGGCCTGAGAAACTAGGGGGTTGGAGCCTCCTTCCAGTTGCAGCTGGAAAAAAAAGGAAGTTGGTGCTCCCAATGAATGTAATTCTTCAAGACATATAAGAAAAATCGTTATGCGGTTTTCTCCCGCTTTGGGTTTCCACGTAAAAACATTGGTGTAATGTGTATGTGTATGATTGTTCATTTGTTCATTGTTTATTTACTCTGCAAATATTGGATGATAATGCTACATTGATATAACACTTGCATTATATGGTTAAAAAGTATTATATTGCTCTATTATTGATTCACCCCCCATATTAATAATCCAACAATTTCCTCAAAATAAGAAGCTTTTGAACCATCTGATCTATCTATGGACCATATGGCATTGGAAGCATTTCTACCATTGGAAAAATGGTAAAAGAATTTTATGTTTTCATCTCCCACCTACAACCATAGGAATCAACTCTTCAAATGCCATTCCTTCTTGTTTTTCAAAAGGATTTTCCTCATGTTATGTTCAAGACTTTTTATCTCTATTTTTGTGCTTTAGTGAAAGAGGCGTCTACCTCCTTTTCTTGACACTCTTTTAATTTCTATTCGATTTCTACAAGTGTGCAACTCTCCTTGTTTCTTCTATCCTTATTCCATGCACTTGAGACTTATTTTTCCCTTTTGATATTGCTCAGGAATTGCATCGAGGGAGAGTCTAGCAGTGATGGATTATAGGGAGACCAATTTTCCTTGATGGCCTCTATACAAGTCTGGTTCTCCAACTAGTTGGAGTTGAATTTGAAGGAACTAGGGTTTTTTTTTGCCCAAATAAATCTCCAAAATGATGAGACTAGGGTCTGATACCCCCCTTGAGGATACCCATTTTTTAATCCAAACATTTTCTTGTAATAAATACTCAGATGGGAGAAATATGTTCAATCTTTTTGTAACTCGATCTGCTCCCAAACTCATGTTTCTCTAGGTGGGAGGATATTTAGTGGGTTAGATTTAAAAAGGACATGCTTCCTCTAACTTATGGATTAATAACTCCACTAGGGGGTCCTTGTGCACAATTGTTCCCCAAATATCACAAGCCGCCAGGGTAAAGTTCAAATCACCACCTATTAGAAACCAATATTTGGTAGCTAGGAAGGATTGAAATATATTGTTCCAAACCATAAATATTGAGACATAGGAAATAGAGGTTGATATCACTGGAGAGAAAGAAAGTGCCCAAACCTGAAGGCATGGCCCACAAGTTGATCAATTTCAAGGAATTTTTCCTCCATCCCATCATGAGCCCACCAGGTTTTCCACAGGCATCCAAATCCAAAAACTCCCATTCAGGAAAGGACGTAGAAAAGAATTTTGCAGCTTTGTCACCACCTGTCATAGTTTCTTGTAACATTAGAATATAGGGATTATGAATCTCCAATAGTCTTTTGATGTCCAATTTTTTTGCATATTTATCCAACCCATGACAGTTGTGGGAAAGAATGGTCATTTTTTCACCTTACCAGGGGCAGGTGCTCTAAGGGCCTCGATTAGAGATTTTTGTCTCCCCGCTCAAACTTAGAATATGGCTTGCTTTTGTGCTAAATAGTAGAAAGATTTGTGCCCTCTCTGGGAGGATTTTGGTTCCATATACTCATAAGATTTGAGACCTCTTATTATACCATAAAATTTTGGATTTGTAGGGTGAGAGTGAGAGCGAAGGTTATATTTTGGGGGAGGGGAGTGGGGAAGGGAAGGAGGGATCTTGGTAGAGCCTGGATCTTGAAGGATCTTGGGAGGGGAGGAGGAAGTAGGGGGAGATAAAGGGATTGTGGGAACAAGGGGATCAGAGGGTTAGGATGTGAGAAGAAACACCTAAAAGTCCAAGAAGGAAATAATTTCCATAAAGGTCCCCAACCAAGGGACCCTCTTTTGAACCAATACTTGAAACACATCCTTTAGAATAGGAGGGAAAAACAAGGGGGGAGGAAGAAGAATGTTTACTAGATAGTTTATCCGATGGAACCTATGCTAACTAGCAAATTTTGTCACTTTCATCATATTGAGTTCCACTGGGGATCTCTGAGGGGTGTGGCAACCCATGTGGGGTATGTGGCTACTCAGGAGAGATTCTTGGGTTTTCTTTCTCCTCACCAACAGCAATATTCTTGACCCAATATCCGTGCTTCTCCTCCCGTGAGAAGTCCTTCACAAAGTGCCCATATATGTCGCATATTCCACATATGAAAGGGATGCCCAAATTATCTAAAGCTCGTTGATAGAAGGAACCATTGTTTTGGATGGTAATTTTATCTGCTAGCCCCACTGAGAGCTTCAAACCAATTAAGATGTGAGCCATCCCCATATAGCCATAATTTTGAAATGAGAAGTTTGCTTTGTAGTAGAAGCCTAAAGCATTACCAATCTCCCTAAACACCTCTTCTTAACAAAAGATCAATGGGAGACTAGAGAGGAAAACCTATACCGAGGTGATTTCCGGTTGCTCAGAATTTGCATTGAAATCCATCGTCCATCATTTCAAGAATAAATCTTGGGCACCGTAGCTCCAGCTTCCATAAAGGATTTTATCTCCATTCACCTTAGTTTGAAAATTCCATGTCATCCATCCTTTGTCCAGAATAATAATTTTCATTTTGTACCTAATTACCCTAGAAAATGTCTACAAGGTCCATTTTCGGAGAGTGTCAAGTGACAGACACTTACTAGAAAATCTCCCAACCAACGCCTCCCATTGTATTTTCACAATCTCATTCAATTTGATTCCTTCCCCAAGCACCAGGTTTACATTCTTGGTCTTCCTTTCAAAGAAATATTTCCATTTCCTCCTATCATCCATAGCGTCTAGGTGGGCATAGATGTAGATGGGGATGGAGCTATAGGGGCATGACCACTCATTAATTCTTCTAGTAAAAATTCCCAATAATATCGTTTGTTTTGGGGATTGAGTGGCCACTTGGGTGGAATCATCATGATTTTTTGAGGGAGGATCCGCAATCCAAACCTCATCCGAGAGTGGTTCCAATTCCTCCACGAGAGATATGACTAGATGAGTGTGTGAGATCTTCGTATCATTGCATGTTTTGATGGCTTCCATCCCTTCACCATTCTGTGAAGCACTGGAAACCGAGGCAGACCGAGAGGAGGAGGATTTACCATTTAAATCCTTGATGATGTCATGAATGATTTGTTAGGTGTACTCTTCCAAGGGCTTGTCACGAATATTCCGACCACCCATAACCATCGACGAAGCCCAAATCGAAGTTTCTTGAAGTAGTTCTTCATAAAAATCTAAAAGTTCATCCTCATCATCTATGTTGTCAAGATCTCTAATGAGGGGAAGTCCCATATTGCCGCATGTAGACAAGTCAGATGGGACAACAAAAATCACCTGAAGAAACTCTAACAGATGCCTATGGAAACCCTAACAGAGTCATCTCCCAACCAATTCTTTGATGCATACAAATATATACAATGATAAAATATTTTAAAAACATTAATTTTATCAATATATTAAACAAGGGTTGCATGGCAACGCAATCCCTACCGAGGTAGTTGTGAAATATATGTTGAACAATGTGACTTAATATAGTTAAATGCATAGGCAATGAACAGTATTTTCCAAAGGATAATTCATATAATAAAGAAGAACAATATGATTTTTTATGCAAAGAAGGAAATGATAAGAATAAAGTAGAAACAAGTAGCAACATTTAGTGTTCAATGTGGATTAAAACTCAATAAATAAGTCAAATGTTCAATGGAGACACTAGCATATGTGGGAAGCAATGCAAAGTGTTTTCAGTAAAACCATTTAGCATGAAACTTTGTTCTATGTGTTCAATGTGTTCAATGTTGAGTAAAAGTTATCAAATAAATGAAGTGTTCAATGGGGAGGCTAGCATATGTGAGAAACAATGAAAATAATTGAAATGTTCAATGGGGACATTAGCATATGCACAAAGCAATGTGAAGTATTTGGAGGCTAGGATGAGCAAGAACCAATGCATAGTATCTACACGTTAGGATTGTGGGAAGTAAAGTGGGTAGAGTTGTTGGCATAAGATATAATATAGCCTTGATGTTACATTGAATGTCGGTCCAACAAACATTAAGACAAAAGTATTTTAACTTTTTATACATCTCAATGCTTGTACATATATACATATATTAAAAAATAAGTATATAAAGTGAACAAAATGCTTCTATGCATATGCTCAACTTAAAAGACATTTTCAAGCATATATATCTTTGGTACACATTCTAACAAACGATGTAATTTGCATGATAACAAACTCATCTATGGCAGGTTCAAGTTGTGCAAGGTGTTTTGCTATGATAATATCTACGGACTATGCACTCCGCTCTGCATAGATATATCATTTCCACATCATCACTCTGCATTAGTAAATAAGTGAAATGTTGAACAAGGAGGCTAGCATATGTGGGAAGCAATGTAAAGTTTTTGCAGTGAAAACATTTTGCATAAACTTTGTAAAAATAAGCAAAAAGGTGAAATATCCAATGTGGAATAAAACTTAATAAATTAATAAGTGAAGTGTTGAATGCAAAGGTTAGCATATGCAAGAAGCAAAGTAAATAAGTGAAATTTTCAATGGGGAGGTTAGCATATGCGGGAAACAATGTAAAGTGTTTGGAGATTAGGATTGCCAAGAACCAATGCAAAGTATCTGCACGTTAGAATTTTGGAAAGCAAGGGATATCCCTTGCACGTCTGCACAGGCATATCCCCCGCATAGCCAAGACTTAGTCTAAGTTGTATCCTTGTGAAAATAATTGATATCACTCATCCTCCCGCACTCCTTCACTTTTAATATTTTACAAAACGATTGTATGCATATGCTTAGCTAAAAAACTATTGTTAAACATATATATCTACCACACAGATATTTTTTGGGTACAGAGACATCGTCCCCATGGATATATTTTTCGCACATCCACACCGACATATCATCTGCACATGCAAGCCTTAGTCTAATTTGAACCCTTGTGTGAATAATTCAATAGTCATCCTCTCGCACTCCCACACTTCGCAACTATGCACTTCTAATACTTCCATCGCATAGATTATGACCAGCAATGAAATTTGCTTCATAACCGACTCATTTAAGGCAATTTCATTTTTAAACATTTTGAATTCTTTGCAGCAAAAACATTTTTCATAAAACTTTGTAAAAAATAGGAAAAAAGGTAAATTGTTCAATGTCGTAGAAAACTTAGTAAATAAGTGAAGTGTTCAACATATATGTTTTTGGCAGAGATGTATCTTCAGCACACACATATCGTCTGCACAGCTATATCTTTTGGACATCTGCATAGGCATATGCGTCGCACATCCAACATAATCTAATTTGAACCCTTGTGTCGAAGATTAATATCGCCCATCCTCTGGCATTCTCTCTCTTTGCAACTCCATACTTACAATAGTTCCATAGCACGAATTCTGACCAATGATGTAATTTACATGATAATTGATTGATTTATGGTAATTCCATTTTCTAAGTTTCCAACACTCACTCTTGATACTTGTATTTATTTTAAGTGACAATGTTTATTATAAAAAAATAGGTATATAAAGTGAACAAAATGCTTTTATGCATATCTTTAACTTAAAAAATAATGTTGACTTGAATTTATTTCAAGTAACAATGTTTTTTATAAAAAACAACTAAAAACATATGGCATAGAACTTAGTAAAAGGAAGTATTTGGAGGTAAATATGTAGAGAAAACAATGTAACATGTATCGAAATGGAGTTGTGGAGGGAACAATGTAAAATGTGGAAATGTTACGATGTGTGAGAAATAATGTAAAGTGTGTGCAACTTAGGTTTTTCGGAAAGAAAATATGGTAGACTTCTCTAGACAGCAGAGGTTCCTTCTGCACAATGTTGAAATTGATAATAGGATATCACAAACTGGTTATCAGTACACATGTTTATTTAACCAAAGCTGAGAGAAGAACATATGAAAAAAACTTAAGAGATGGACAATCCAAAAGCATAGAAATTCTGAAACTTCGAACTTAAAACAATTAAATCCATAACCATAAATTTTGATCATGCTCAGAATTTAAAAAAAAAAAAACTTGACAATGAAGCAGCTTGGTTAAGTAAACATAGACAAAGAAAGAAAGGACTTGGCACTATGTTATTTAGTTTTTACAATATGATACAAAGTTTGCTAATCATAGAATATATGTCAAAATATCATTTCACGGAATGAAAGCCAATGGCTATGTATGCACAAAACAAGATATTTCATTGAAAACTGTTAAACACTTTGAACTTAAAATGATCAAATCCATAACCATAAATTATGATCATGTTCAGAATTAAAACAATACCTAACAATGGAGCATGTTGGTTAAGTTAACACACACAAGGAAAGAAAGGTTATAGAAAGGACCAGGCACTATTTTATTGAGTTTTTACAATATGATACCAAATTTACTAATCATATCATAGAGGTCAAAACATCATATGGGCGAATGAAATTCAATGTCTATATATGCATAGAACATGATATTTCATTAAAAAATGATAGAGAGTGAACACAGGCTTGAAAATTCTGTCTAAAAATTAAAATTCTAGAAAATCAACAGCTATGTATGCCAAAACAAAACCTTGGCAAGGTCAAAAAAAAAATTGTCTTTTCAATAATCTCTATAAATTCCAAAATAGTTCTTTGGCAAGCTCAAAAAATATACAATTGTGTTTTAAATAAGGTCTATAAAAAGTGAAATCATTTGTCCAAACAGACTGGTATTGAGGCTCCCGCGAACCATAAAATAGAAGGAAAGCCTGGAACAAAGAAAGAAAGATAGTTAGAAATGGGTGTTAGGTTTTGAAAAAACATAGAAAAAGCAATTTTGGGGCATTACCAAGTGACAAAAGAACAGAAGAGCAAAAGAAGATGCAATGTTTGCTTGAATACTTAATAAGAAGGAAGTGTTATGTTGTTATGGTTTGTCTGTTGTAGGTATGCATCTGGATTTATAGGAGTTGTTTCTTTCAACTATTGTTGAATTATCTCTAGTGCATATTTTGGGTTGACAATCTATTCCAAGGTGTTCTTGACCCAATCATCAATATAGTGTTTGATTGGCCCAGTGGTTATTTCTTGCTTAGCTTAGAGAGAGAAAATCTCCTCCTCCACTTCTTTGCATTCGAGTTGGACTTGGTCAATGACTGAGAAGTGGTCTTCATTTTCATTAACAAATATAACAAGCCATTGATTCAATTCCTCATCAGCAAATTATCTGAGACTGTCGAAGTCATTAGCCAATGAGGTTTTCATTGAGGTTGACTCACTATAAAGCTCTTCTTCGGTGATCATGGTTGAATTCCTGAAAAAATGAGGACTTACATTTCCTTAATAGTAGCAAGTGCTTTTAAAGTAGTAACTCCTCTTCTTCCATTGATCTTTTCGCAAGTATCCATTGCATCTTCCAGCACATTTATTTGTGCTTCCCAACCTACATTTATTTGATTTATTCTTTTGTTTTAGGGCATCCCTTTCTGGTTTCTTTGATAGTTAGTGATACTAGTGACTCATGCGACAAAAGTATTTACCTCATTCTGATAATAAGCGTGATCATGCTCCAAATCTCTTCGCAAATATTCAGTAAAATTTGTAATCATTTTTTAAAGATTATGTAGACTAGTACTGACCTCCCATGCATGTATGATTATGTCCAATCTTCTGTTAATGTTTTCAGCAACATGGCCTCTGACTCCATTCAATAATTGAAGCACTTTTCCGATTATATTTGAGGTTCTCAGAGTACTTGGAAGAGTCTGCTCTACCGACAGTGAGGCCAATGGCTTTGCAAAGAGTGGCTTGGTAGTTAGTGCCTCCTCAAGGTCACTTTTTCTCTTCTTCAGTCTAATGGTCTCTAACTCCTAGTCGAAAATTGAATCAAAAAGTGCATCTCTTATGGAACAATGTAGTTTCATGAGGGCAGATGGTCGAACTCCTAATACATCCATGACATCACTTAATCTGTGAACCACCTTTCTGTTTTTTAGACAGACGTTATCTATGTGTAGTTTCCTTCTATACTTGTTGTATTGAGTATTGTGCAAGCGTCAAGAAGTGATGCTCAAACAAAATCGGTTCTTCTCTTGTGAGATCATGTGTAATCTATTGGCTTTATGAAATTCTTTGGGCTACCCATTCGGGTAGCTCTGTATTGTCGATCTGCATATCATCAACATCTCCTGGACTTCCTGGGCTTTCTGAATCTTGGGAATTGTCTATGTTTGGGATTCATTTCCTTTTTGTTGTGAGACTGCATGTGCACATTCAAGATTGACATGACGTGGTTTATCTCTGCCACTACCTCCAGAACATGCATCATTACTCTCTTCTCAATTTAGATTATGTTGTTGTGTTCTTTGTCCAGAGGATAAGCTCTTACGTTCCTAGGGATTGGAGGAAGACTGGACACTGGTACTAATTTTCCCCCTTTGTATTCTTTTTCTTTGTTTTTTTTGTATTTGAGCTTATTTCTATCGTAAATTCCTCGTTGCATCCACTGATGTCCTTTTTTGCATAGGGATTGTCACTAGTTTCCTCATCAAATATAGTGAACAGATTATTGTATCTTATGGATTTTTAAGTATTGTGAAAACGGACCCTAGGGGTCAAAACCATTTAGAGGTTGTGATTCTTTTAGATCAAATGCACTAAGTATTTATGAGACTTCTTCCAGATGGGATAGATTTCTGACCATTGTGTCACCAACTCAAAAAGATAATATAATGAACTATATTTTTGTTTTCTTGTCAAATGTAATGCACCAAGTTCTACAGTGCCGGCAAACTTTCGCGACAAAATATCTATCACAAACAAACATAGAGAGTAGAATGGGATTCACTTGGAAACCATACAACTAGATGCATGTATGGTTTTCATCTTGAATGCAAATTCCCTTTCCATTCAGAAATTCCTAAGCCTCCTGAGTTATTCCCATGGCCGCTCTGCCCCAACCAACATGTGTCTAAATTATCTAAGAAAATTGTCTTGAACGATGAAAAAATCAAATCGTGCTTTAAATTTAGATAGCATGGGGTGCTAGAATTGGACTGGTTTGTTCTGTATATTTACATTCACTTTAAAAGGGAGACTATCAAATACATTGTAATAGATAATTGTGAACACCATATATGCTTCCATACAAAAACTTTGAGTGTTTAAGTGATTGCTCAACTAGAAACAAATTTCATTTGATATCACATGTGCCCATTCAAACGTGGCATCCCTCAGGAAGGTAAAGCACAGTGCATACAATGTTGACCTGGGTATGTGTGAAGTCGATTGTCGCCTAGCTATGCATGCTAATAACCATGAAAAAATTTGGTATGGCTCTTGTAGCAAAGTTATGTCAATTGTTGAAAGCTCGGTCGGCATGTTTGTAGGTGGTAGTAGAAATTCTCTCAATATATTGGCATTGCTTTCCTGAGATGCTAGGAACGCATCTACTTCTATAATCTTGAGAGGTTTATTTGCAGTAGGAAGACAAAGAATTTTGTTGAACACCTTGGGATTAAGCACCACTGGATTCTTTCCTTTTGTTGTGACTTTAATCATTCTTTTCCTAGAATTGAACCTTCGAGCACACCAGGATACAAGTTCCTTGCAATCGAGAATGTCAATTACACAACCAGCATTGACAAACCTTTTGGTCCATAGTTTCTCTGTTTGCTTTTCTTTAGCACTCTTGTTCAAGAACCACTTGTAGGAGGTTGACGAATAGAAATTCTTGTTCTCTTTGGCTAGTGAATAGATAGTATCACCGCAAAACGATTGGGTTCTTCTTCTATTCACCATACGATTGTTTTTTAAATCAACCTAGCATATGTGAAGATTAGAAATAATAGATTACCGGGGTCCATTTTCTTTAAGGCTAACTACATGATGCATATTTACTAGGATGTCCTTTCCACACATATGAACTTTCTTTGGAAGACGTGCAATCATAATTATAAACCATTAAGTATCTCATAGAACAGTAGGACATTTATTTTTCATTATTCATGATCGTCGCCCTTTCTTCGTAAGTCAGAGCAAATCAACTTGTCAGAAAATCTTCAATTTGAGTGCAAATTACAAGGGTTGTCGAAATCAATGTTACAAAAGTATTGGATGTGCAGATGACGTGAATTATGGAACATGTGTGTGTGCCATATCTGGAGATAAGATAGTAGCAAAAGAATCAGTGCAAGGTGGAAAATCACTAAGTAAAGAGGCCTTTGATGAGGATTTTTTTGGGATGTGGTTACATCTTGAGTTAGTACATGGTGTGCATGGCGGATGTTTACAGCTTCAATACTAGTCATCAATTTACAGTCCTTGTCACCTGAAAATTTCTACGAAATTAATGTCTGTGTCATATTCTTTAAGTTTAGCAAGCAAGTTTGTTCATTGACCTTCTATAGATTGTATCTGTTATACATATGTTTCTTTAAATGCACTTTGATATACGTGAATGTTACGAAAAGTAAATTATGAAGGTCCAATTGCTTTAAAGGCCAAGTGTGTAGGGAATATTTACTAAAACATCATTTTCACAGTTGACTTAGTTACGGGTATGGGAAATGATTAATAGAAGGCATTGGATAGCTCATAGATATCAGTGACATTCACTTCGCACAGTTTCTAAATAACCTTCGTTTTTTCACAAATCTGAGCAAATCTATGAGCCATAAATGACTTGGTTATCGTGAAAATTAGGTTGATTTTCAAAATCCCCGGTGTCAAACTATTGTAAATGTGAAAGTGCAGAATCTTAGGACTGGGTGAGACGCTCTTTCCTCCTAACTGCCATGCTTCTGCAAATGCTATATAAAATTCTTTTGGGAATGGACTGTGTTTCAGAAATTCCGTTATCAAAAAGCATTTTTAATGTAGTGATTATTGATTATTTGTATAGTGTTTTGTGTTAGTTGTATACGCAGTGCTCAGCTAGCCATGTGATATTCACATTTTCAATACTAGTTATTGATCTACAGTGTTCATCATTTAATAGTCTGTACAAAGTAGATGTCTATGTCATATTGTTGAAATTTGGCAAGGGATTTTTCCTATGGACGTTCTCCAAATCGTCCCTGAAGAAATATTGTTGTTGGAATATGTGGTACATAAGCTACATAGATAGACCTGGTGATTTATTTTATTATCTGTTATACTTGTGCTTTTTTCAATGGACTTTGTTATAGGTCAAACCTATGAATAGTACATTATGAAAGTTGGATTTCTTTATGTCGAACTACATCAGGCCTATTTACTAAAATTTCCTTTCCACGCCTGAATTAGATATGGAATATGGGGAATGAAAAATAGAAACGGTTAACCAGGAAATAAGAAATCCCAACATTCACTTGGCACTGCTCCTGAATAACCTTCATTTCATGGAAAATCCAAGGAAATCAACTTGCAATAAATCACTCCCTTATCATGCAAATTAGGTGTGTTACAAGAAAGACGTGCATGAAATGATTACAAATACAAAGTGTCAATGTGTGGGATGACCACTGGTATAAATAGTCCCCACAAGGCTTGAAAATAGAATTAGAACCAAGTAGTGGTTGTGCAAAGCATAGACTAGTGAAAAGTGTTGATGTGTGGAAGATATACGTTGGCGAAATGCAGAGATATGGTCACAGCAAGGGGCTTTGCACAACGTCAAAAATGGATAAGTAAAAAGGATTTTGACTAAGGAATTCTAAATAGATATTGGGTTGACACAAGATTTGCATTAAAATTTTGTACTGCAGTAACGGGTACATGAGAATGATGACCAAAAAGCTTCCTTTCTTTCGAAAATCTCTAAATTAGATGTGTTTTTACTTGCAATCTGCCACGTTTCACGTAGGATTTTAAAATGGCCATATCTTTGCAGTGTGCATATTCATATGTTCAACACTAATGTAGTTTGCACAGATGTTTGAAGCACTTGCAAGAGTCAGGTTTATTTCCACCTTCTCTGTGTAGAATGTGCATATGCAAAACCATGCACTTTTTCATTTCGTACAGTTGTATATTCATCCCTCCCACATTCTGTAGACATGTATCCCTGCAAAGAGGACATTTGTTATATTTTTCAAGAACTATGTGGAGAAATCAAACAATTAATTGCACTACAATCCCACACTCCTGCATGCACTCCTAATACTTTGGATAGTTGCAAAATGACATATGTTTGCAATCCACTAAACTCAGTGGAAGTTGCATTTTAATTGATTACGTCTATAAGTACATTCAGGATTCACCGTAATGTGGACCAAGAGAAGTTATTATAGTTGCTAGCTATTTTCAATTATATTTGACTGGTCATTGCATACAAGTTACTAGAGTCGTGCATAGCAATATAAATTTTCTATTTTGAAATCCTAGGAGGGACAGTGTGCTAACTTTTTTTCTTTGCAATGCCATGAAACAGATAACCTAGAAAAGCATTCAACTATGGCAGTTATCTTATTACAATTTCAATGGTTTACAGTGCATAGAAACAGTAGAGGAAAACAATTGGTTGAAGTCCATGGGAAAAATAATTTAGAAACAGAAATTTTATCTTGAGAAAGAACTGGGGAAAATCGTATTGAAGACTTGTATACTTTAGTCAAATTTGCAATCGTCGAATTCAACTAGCAAACTTGTGGACAATTTCTTCCATATATAAATTTTAGTCAAAACCTATGCAATTCACTAAGTTTTATGTTTGTTATTTAAATTCCATATGAGTATGGACGTATGCCAAACAAGTAACATGTCCTTTGCAGTTTTGTGCAGCCAACCATATGCAATATGCTCTGGAATAAGAGACATATCTGACTTAATGCAACAATAAAACATGGTGTTTTTTATTGAAGTTTGATTGCATTTGATTCTATATAGGATAATCAGAACATTATTGTTAGTGTTTATTTATGAGACATTTATCATAGAAACCATATAAAGAAAAATAATATTCAGTCATGCCAACTTGCTTAAATCAATAGAAACTACATTGTTCATTTCATGTCAGGCCATAATCGATAAACAAGTATCAAAATGCCTAAGTTCATTTTTATGCAAAAATTTTATTACATGTTCTATTATTACTTGGACAAGATGCAAATGTAAAAAATGCTATTCAAACAAGCAGGGCAATATACATATGCACATCAATATCTAAAAGCAGAACAGATGTAGTCACGATTTCTTATCCAACGATAGTGCGAAATTATTTCTAATGTCAATTTTTGACATTGTTAGCAGAGATGCATATTGCATTTGCAGACAACATCAAATTTTCTAAAGATATCAAGGTTTATTTACATATTCCATAGCAACGATAATTTTGGAAGCATCAAATAGAAAAACTTGTTCCAATTTCAATCTAGCTCTAGTAACAATATATCAATGTTGTAATGTAACATGACAAATAATATATAAACATCTAGTCCAATGTCCATTAAAATTTTGATATAATTGAATTGCAAAAAATGCAATACAACGACATTGCAATGCTAACAATGACCATTAAACACATTGGACTCAATGCACACATTATTGTTGGTATTCAATAACTATACAGGAAATATGTATATATGATGTATATGTTATTACACATCAGCATTTTCGTCAATATAAAAAATAATAACTAAATTATAGTTATAGTATATGTTGAAAGAAATTGAAAAGCAATAGATAGAACTCATTGCACATGCATGATGACATTGTCTTCGTTCAATCTCTATCCCACATGCAGTATGACATTGTATTCGTTTAACGTAAATTTTCCATGTAGTCGAAAATCATGCATCACATAAACAATTTTGGGTTTCTTTTGCAAATATATTTCATATTGGATTTTTTTCAAGCCATGAAGCAGTTCCTACAATATAAGTTCCCTAGTGATGCATTGCACATTATTGTTGTCCATTGTACATATAATAACACTCAAGCAATGTTTATATATAAAAGGACATCTATGATTACATCTTACACAGTCAAACATTGCATTTTTTATCAAAGCATATACGCCTGCAGGAGAGTTGCAAATTGCACAGACAGGTTCAAATGGAGTTGAATATGCATTTGTGTTATCATTGTACCTTCGACGTGTTTAGACAATACAAAGCTTAATAATTTAGGATGTATGTGTGTGTGTGTGCGTGTTTTCAAAGAGTCTTACACACGAGATTTGTAGATAGAGTTGTCAATCTATACTTACAACATTTGTCGACCCAGTTAGTTTTTTCAAATATTTGACTGCTTTTGTTGTGAGTTTTGTTATAAATGTCGATTTTGTTGTGCGGAAAACCTTTTCTTTTGAATCTCTCCTCTTGGTTATAATTTTAAATAGTAAAACGGAAAATTTCCTTGTTTTCAATTGTTGCTCCAATGAAGCGAAGAAATCTCCATATGTCTCAAATAGTTGCAGTTGATACATAAAATATTTTAGTTGTCATATAGCTTCACCTAAGATATATCAGCATATAAACAATAAACAATTAACAATGGAAAAGCATATCGTTGCTTTTTCACCCTTTGTGTTTCCATATTTTATATGCAAACTTTACTGCAATCCAACTTTCCTAGCGAGCGTGACAACAACTCCAATAGTGTCGATTGGATACATGTATGTATTACTTGCAAATTGCTTGATTGTTGTGTCTGGTGTGATATTGTATTCTTTACAGGTTGGAAACATTATCTCAATGACACTTGATTCAAGTATCAATATAACACGATCGCAATCACCACGGTCATAGCCACTTTTTGGTAGAATTTTGAAATTTGTAATATATATTCTATCTCCGAGAACAATCTTTTGCTCATGTCTTTCAATGAGGTGTGCAGGAATGGTCAATGTAACTTTCACCATGCCATTTGCATTTGTCATGTCAGCATGCAATATTTTGCGTGATCTATTTGCTTTATCCAAATATGTTGTAAATAACCATCATGTCTCAAATGAATACTTCCCTTGTTCTACGACTTTTCAAGTCCTCTATTGAGACAATATTTGAAGTTGCAGACCTGCATCATGGAATAGCAATTGCAAAAAATAAAAAAATATGAAAAATAGTTTCAATGTATTTCTTGTCCAACTGCAAAATGTACATTTTTGTATACATACCTTTCCAATTTCTCACGTTGCGCATGGATATTTGATTCACCTATGCCTATCACACTTGACTCTCCAACATTGATTACTTCAACTCCAGGTATACCTATTTCGCTTGAATTAAAGATAGCAATTTGCATATTTCATAAGCACCTGACGTTATTAGTTTGTCAAGCTATCACAACATGCAAATGGAATATAGCTTATAGAAATTTACCTCTGGCTCTGTTGCTGGGAGGATGTTTGCGATGCACCAATACTAATACTTCCTTGGCTTCTCCAACTTCTCTTGCTTAGAACACTAAATACATGAATGCAAAGCACATACAATATATTCTATATTATGTTTACATTGACATATGGACCTCTTCTTCTTTTTTTCTTTTTTTCGTAGGACAGATGTACATCAACTATGCAACACACAAAAGCACATTTCACATGATAGAGTACATAGCATTGTAAAATTGTTAATTATATGTACAAGATTAAACTGCTAAAATGCCTACAAATGCAAAAGATTTCCCAAGTGTAACAGACTTTGTTATGAACATTGACACATAGCACTGTCCACTGCACCAAACTTGCACTTTTATGCTAGAAGATCTATATGCATTTGCACAACACTTCAAGTTAGATCTAGCAATTGAAATGCATTAGAAATTAGCAATCAATACCATAATGATTGCATGATCTTATGTAACTATAAAAGCAGTAGAACATGGCAGAATACATTTAGTCAGTTGAGAAGCAGACACAAAAAGCATAGCAGGATCCTAATAGTCAGTACAAGATTTAACACTCAGGACCTTTGGAGTTGTTGTATGGAAGAAAAATCTTCCAACACCCAAAAAGTTGTCGATGTCAAACCTTACATATACAACCAATGCAAAGCACTACACCCTCGTAGTTTGCTCACCTATATTTTTCACCCATGTGCACTTTGCATAAGTATATGGCTCTTTCAATCAAGACTACTAATTTTGTTTTCAACCATTATAAGGATAATTGATAGGACTGATTGTCGACCAATTATGCCCTTCCACACCTTCACATTTGAAATGGCTCTAGTGATCTAGAATTGGATCTCGGGACCAAAATGGGTTCAGGAAGGCCTAAAAATAAAAATGCTCAGAATGGCTTCAAAACAGATGTGTGTGTAGGCCTCATTGATATGAACCCAACGCAACTTGAATGGGCTCAAATGGATGTCGTATGCTCAAGATATCACGGTCTGTTCATTTCGCCAAACAAGCAAAATTTGATGATTGTACATTCTGTACAATTCGTACAGTGCCACGTGGAAGCTAATTGTACAAGTATTATGATTGTATAGCTGACATGGTAGGGTACAGTTGATGTTGACATGGACAGACAGGTGGATGATTCAGGGAGTGACACGTGTCACCACTACAAGGGTGACACATGGCATGTATGTACGGCTAACATGATAGGTCCGTACAGTCCATACAACACATGGTGCTTATGTGGTAGGTACAGTGGCATATGAATGGGCTGACACCTTAGCATATAGGTGGACCAATGGTTGATTGACACATGGCATCAGTTTTGGCGAATGGGAAGGTGCCACGTGGCCCAATCATGGGTTGCCACGTGGCACCCATTCGTTGGTTAATGGTTATTGCAAAAAAATTGGGACTTCACCAGATTTGAACCCGTGGCCTCAGGTTTGGGCTAGTGACTTGGCAAGGTCGGGCTAGACAGCCCGCCCTTGGTGTACTTAATATGTAATGTGGAGTTTAATTATTTAAACTTGTTATATTGTAATGTCGGGTGAAGAAAGGGATGGGGCCTAGCCCCAACCCCCAGTTCAACTATTTGTTACACTATACCATATGACCCTGCAAGTTAAGTTGGTGCACGAATATGGTGTAGCTCCAACAAACTAGCCCCCGGTTTCAGTGAACTCGCATGTGACCCGGTTCCTTTGGTTGTCAGTTCAGAGGTAGGGGTAAGCCTCAGTCAGTCGGGCTAGCCCACCGACCAAGGGCTTAAACATGGGCTTATCAACCGGAGGTTTAATGGTATGGGGGGTGCGTGGATGCATAGCCCGTGGCCACATTGCCTTCTAATGTGACCATGAGCCAGGAGAATCAAGGGGGGTAGCGGATAACTACTAGTGCCTGGACACATGGAGCGCACCAATATGACCAGGAGCTAGCGAAAAAGGGGTTTCACCCTGACATTTCTCAAATGTGGGTTTTTATACTATGTAATATTATTTTCATGATTGTATTCAACAGTTTTTAGAGATTTTTGGCCAATACTAGGGGATATTGGGCCCTTTTTGAGGCCAGATATTGGGGAGAAGTTGGGAGGTTGTTACCCACTTCTAGTCTATAAAAACCAAAGGTTCTTGGAGCCGAAGGGGAGGTTCAAAATAGTTTTATGCTGAATAATTATTGATCCAAAGCCATTTTTTATGAAGGGAAGCCATTGAGGAGAGCACCTTTGTGGGCCATTTCTGGGAGCTCCGTTCATCCGATTTCAGTGCCGACAGTTTTGTTGGGTTCCAAAGATCTAGTAGAACAAGACCATATCAATTTGTAATCCATTTTTCACTGTTATGATGTACTTTTAAATCTTTGAATAGAAATAAGAAAGCCTTACCCACTGAGACAAAGGCCCGGAGACGTAGGCGAGATTGTCGAACTTCATTATCATCTTGTTGTTATGGTTTTTTGTTCTTCATTCTTATGTTCAGATCTGTATATGTTTATATGGTTGTCATGTTGAATCTCTAATTCTTCCTCTTTCATTAAGTTCCTAAATGGTAATTTAACTCATGCAAATTAACTCAACCATTGTCATTTAAAAGATCTTTTTGGATCATCTAGGCCGAGGACTTCGACAGCCATGTAATTTGCATGATGACTAAGTCATTTACAACAATTTGATTTGCAAAAAATAAAGGCTAATTAGAACTTGCACGAAGTGAATGTTGTGGTTGTCTATGAGCTTTATAATGCTTTATATTAATCAATCCATGTATTTTGTAACTTACTCAGGTCTGGAAAGCACATGTTAGTAAATATGCCCTTTGCACATGGTCTTAAAGCAATCTAACCTTTGTAATGTACTATTCATGACTTTCATGTTTATCAAAATGCATTTAAAGAAACAAAACTATAGCAGATAGAAAAATAAAATAGCATTCTTGTGCGGATAGCCTATGCAGGACGTATTCTAGAAACAATCTTGCTTCACCGACAATTTAGAGAAGGTCCATGGACAAATTTCCTTGCTAAACTTAAACAATATGACATGGACATTAACTTAGTGGAATTTTTCAAATGACAAGTATTATAAATCGATGACTGGTATTGAAGCTATAGACATCGCCCATGCAAATGATGGACTAACTCAAGATATAACCATCTTTCAGAAAACCTGTCATCAAAAGGTTATTTACCTAGCCATTTACAAGAAAACCTGACAGGCTAGCAGATTTGTAGATATCATATTACATGGGAATTCATGGATAGTATATAGTAGACTGGAAACAACGACACTCTCGCAAAGGCAACACAAGGATTACATAGCATTTTGCATTATCGAAGCGTCAAGAAATTTGATCCAACCAAATCAACAACATGTGGCACACCTAGATAGTTATGACCCCACATTAGGCAAAGGCCACTAGGAGTATGGAAAATTGTTGGCGCAGCATACAACATTAAAGGAACATAGATCTAAATTGCAATGTATCAGTATAGGAACACTGGTTCATGGAGTCAATGCGAAAAAATGGGAACATCACCGTGACAATTTCTAGTTGTCTTTTGAACTATTTATACTACTTCTCAGGGCCATAGTTTTCGTAGACAATTTGGATTTATCCACAAATAGAGATCCCACTAGTTGTCAATTGAGTAGTTCTACCAGCCACCCATCCACCATGTCCATTTATTCCAGGAATCATAGTTCAACTGTAAAGTCCTTGAATCCATGGATTATCCTAGAAAATATGTGATTTATTACAACCAATAGTTCATGCAGACCACTTGCAGTCCCACCATGCCATTCTCACATTGGTTGGCACTGAGAATTCAATTGTTGGGAAGGGGACCTAGCTTATCGATGACCAAGATCCCTAGCCTTGCCAAACAGTTGCTTGAATTTTGCTTTGAAGTTCCTACGGTTCATCGGCTCTCTCTGTAAGCATATGTTTTGCATGCTGCCATGGATTAACACCTTTGTTGAACCCAACAGGTGCATTCTGCGAACTATCCCCACTATCAGTTGTAGTTGTGGTCCTCTTCTTTGTTATCAACCAAGTCGAACTAGACAAGAGGATGATGTTGGGCCTGTCCATTGGAACAATTACCCCATCCTTGTGATTTGCAAGTGCCCAAGTAATTGGGGAAAGTTCTAGCTACAGGACTTGGGCCAGCTACCGCTTGAATTTTTGGAACACAGGATGAAGCACGCCCACACTTCACCGTTCTAAAGGAAGCCAAAGAAGAGAGACATCGTCAGCCCAAAAAAATGTAGACCAAATCTAGTTTCCACCTCCAAGATGACCTTAGACATTCCAAAAGTTGTTTGTGGCTGCAATAATAGCCTAGACATATGGTTTGAACTTACTCAAGCAATGTGTGGGTATCCAACCTAACCATATTCATAGTGCTCATAATTCAACATAGCATTTTTTTATGTCTGGCTTGAGCCAAGGACCACCAAGCTAATAGGCGCATGTGAAACTTTCTAAGTATTGAATGTTAGTGTTAGAAGTTTGTAACATGGTGCAATCTCTAGGAAAATAAGCCATCATGCACCAGATGTCAACATTGTCCTCGCTTTCTCTTCTTGTTGCTCTATAACACTAATTGCATAAAGTGATAGTGTTAACAAATATAAATAAATAAGATCATATTGTTTCCAAATCTTGTTTCCCTTTGACAGATAAGCATTAAATGATAGGGAAAGCACATATTAACAACACAAAATCCATGGCTCAGATCCATGCAACTATTATCGAAATTATTGATTTTCTAGCAGATTCAACCCTTGGTACGCACTAATACCATGTTGATATTTTACCACTCTACTCAACACCCGACAGTTGACTCAAAATAAAATCACTTTATCTACTAAAAACACAACTGAGTAATCAACTAAACATTCAACGGAAACATAAACAAGGAAACTAAATCAAGAATAGATAAACACCAATATTTTCTGGTATAAACCCCTGGGAAAACACCAGAGGGAAAACCATTCCAATGATGTTTCTATTAAGGTCAAATCAGGGTTTGTAACAGGGAAAATGGCCCACTGAGACAATTATACACTACAAACAAACATGGAAACTCCAATGTTGTTGTACAACCTATTCTGGCACGTTTTCCGAGGAATATGTGATTCACCCTCTTGTGATCCATATATATACGCGATTTGACCCACTGTGAATCGCGTATCTATACAAAAATATTGTACAGTCCAAATTTTTCATGTGGCTTTTGTTGACTGAAACCCACCTGCGGTTGCTTTTTCTCTCTCTCCTCCTTGACCTATATGACCTATATATGGAACTCCTTCTCTGCCTATCGAGATCTTGACTCACATTCCTTTGTGATCCAACCCTCTGATCAATACTTGGATGAAATATCTTCACCCAACCTGTGAGATCTCCTCACTCTAGTGTAAGAAAAAATCCTTCGTTGCTCCTACACTCCTCACACTATCAAAATTCCTTCTTTGCTCCTACACTCTTTACACTAGAAAAATTTCTTCTTTTCTATCCTCAACCTTGGTCTCTCACCAAAGTCTCTCACTTTGATCTCTCGTCAAAAGTAACTTCCTCTCAAATTGACACCCTCCTTCACCCTAGCCTTTCTTTTATAATCATGAGTTACAATCCATTTCTAATCTTAAAGGTGATCTACGATTGAGATTACTCCTAACACTCACTTAAGATTTAGATTACATGTTGCATGCAATGCATGTTCCTTAAATAACTCAATTCACTAATAAATACAATTTTAGTTTAAGTAATTCCTTTTAACTAAAGTAAACTCAAGACTAGTAGATTCTTTGACGACTTCCACATGCTATACACATGCCAATGCGGAAGTACATGTCTGACGCTACCACCAACGTCAACATAAATGAGCAAAGTACATAGCATAGTTCTATGAAATGTACTAGTATACCTTTGTATGTGTCATTATTTTCAAATGAAAATAATCCAAACTATGTTTATGTTTTGCAATCCAGTGTGTCTTTCATCAATTCAATGGTTATCTATTTTAATGCTATATGTTTATTACTTCGTCAATGCACTATCATCCAATCAGTACAAATCCAAGAATTTTGTTTCAATACAATGTCCATTCACATCCGACAGAAGGCTAGCACGTCTATGTAATTCCCAAATCGCCTCTGATGACAATTTGTTTAGTCCACCACAAAACATTCAATATGCAGATGCCTTGGAGTTATGTACATCAAATCTTGACAAACCCTAGATTTCCAACTCACTACTGATACAATAGCCACGGATGAAATATGCAATTTGGATTATATGAAGTACTATGCAGTATCGATATATATTGTTGCATATGCATGTAATTTACCAAAAAAAAGGTTGTTCCCCATGTAATTGTTACATGCATACCTCCTCTTGGGACATTGTTCTTGAGTTTCTTCTCTTGCATTGTTTGTCACTTCTTTCTCTCCTGCAATTGCTCTATTTCATTTTCATGTGAAAGTAGTGCACTAAATTCAATGAACATGCAAATAAACCCTTATGTCAAAATAGCATGAAATACACAATATTAACGAACAACAAATGAATAGTATACAGAGAAAATTAGAAAAACACACCTCTGCAATTATTGTTCCATGTTATTTTTTTTTCCCTATTCTATTTTTAAACATTGGTGATTGTTTCAATGTAATGCACATCGAACAATTAAAATAGCAATGTAGATCGATGGCAGGGAGATGCAAACACAATGCAAATTGTCGATATTTTTTTTCTCTACGACCAGAATATCTACTATATCAACTACTTGCAATGTCGAACACAATTTCTTGATCCAACACAGAAACAAGAACTTTCTAAATATGTAACAAGAATATGAAAACATGCTTTCATTCAGTTTATGTCATTCAAATGATGCTTAAGTTATGTCTATAGCAGACAACAACTGGGGAAATTTATAATAATAAAAAATAATAAATAAATAAAACAATCTTGAAACAACATACCTTGTTTTTTTCTATGTTTATCTTTGATTCCTTTTCCATATATATAATTTTTGAAATAGATCTTGACCAATTTAATCCACCCCTGAAAAAGAAAAATAATAAGCAAGAACTAAAAAAAAATTCCATATATGATGCACATCAAGAATATTTCATTCAACCATTTGATCCAACAACACAGCTCATAAAAGAGGATCGTTTGCTTAAACACTACACCAATGCCAATGCAAATTTGAATGAAACCAAGTAACTTCACTATGCATAGAGCACACACTATCAAACATGATGCAAGATGTGTAACTACAGCAGTGCGGAAAGAGCAGATGTATCAATTCTCTGCACAAGATTTGAATATAGACAAAGTTTTGTGCAACGTACACTTATGCGAAAGTGTTGATGACATCGCTCTGCCAATCATACAAGTGTCTATGCAACCAACTCTGCCAATGCTAGACCATAAGTGGAATGAATTCTCATAGTCCACATAGGTATACTTGATTTACGTAAGACTGTCTATTTTTAATCCCTATACATGTCATCCTCCCACATTGTTACACTTTCGCAACTCCACATTTCCAATACTTTTGCATCCGCAATTGTGACAAGCAACACAATTTTCAAAATAGGTCATTAATTTATGATAAATTGATTTTCTCTGGTTTAGGAGGAAAGGCCACATATCTAGAAGCACTATGAAGAAAATGTGTTGCTTATCTATAGATTGATCAATGGTTTTTTATAATGGCTATTGTTATTTGAAAGGTAGTCGATATATGTATAAAACACAGTTTAACAGATTTGCATCATATTCTTGGCTTTGGGGTAATTAGAGGTCTGCAATCTATTTGTCTTTAGATAATTTGCTAGTCAAAAGTGTTTTTACTTCGTCATTTTTTACTTTGGATGAAGGTTTTGCAATAGCAGGTGCGAAGCTGCACAATAATAACCAGCATGAATTATCTGCACAAGCATCGAAAATTGATTCGGAAGGATCTAGGGAACATCGCAGAAGTTTGAGAAGTGTCATAGGAGGCTCAGAATGGCCTCGACAAATGAGAAAGGGAAAAAATCCAAAGTCCTCAAAGCTCAGAAAAATTGGCATCATCACGAAGAGCACGTCGCAATATTTCCAACGGCATAAACGGTTCGTCAAACAGATTTACAGATCGAAAGAGATTCGCAGTCAAAGTTTTGGTCAACCTAGCCCAGTCAGCAAGGATGAGTCAGCATCCATACTGTTGATGTTAGCATCGATACGGATTACGTCAGTGTCCGTATAGGGTATGTGGTGCAATCAAAGATCGACATGTGTCATGATCTTGTCAGCATGATGGCATGGCAGGACCAGGGGTTGCCATGTGTCTCATTTTCGACATTTTTAGGTCGACATGTGGACCAATGAGAAAGTGTCATGTGGCAGTCCGTACAGCCACATGGCAGGTGATGTGGCACTTGTACCGGACGTGGTAGGTGACATGGAATCTATATCAAACATGGCAGTTGATGTGGAAAGCATAGTGGCAATGACGTCAGCATGACATGAGCATGCTGACATGACCCAATGACAGTTTGCCACATGGCATGTTGATTTGGCACTTTGGGCCACCAAATGGGCCGATAAAAATGTGACACGTGGCACCCCCAGGTGGCACCACCCAGGAGCAGCCACGTGGTCCTCTCGTAGATTGACACTCAGAGTCATTCGCAAGACGACACGTAGGCAAATGACTGTACCAAGTTCAGCCAATGAATGGTCGCCACATGGCCCAGTCATGGGCTGCCACATGGTAGTGGGAAAATTCCCAATGAGGGCCCATAACCAAATTTATAAAATTAAAAAAAAGTCAGACCACCAAATATGGTGGCTAACCTCCGTTATAACCAGCTCCGACAAATCTCTAGTGGATCTCCAAACTTGGCAGGTTACACCACCATATATATATATATATATATATATTGTTGTAACTACAAGCCAAAAGGAGGAGGCTTGTGGGCTCGATCACGGGACCTCCCCAACCAAACACCTTAACATAATCTCCGCCAATCGTTGGGCCAAACGAACCCATTGAATATTTTGCCCACCTTATAATTTAAAAACCCCAGTTTGCCAATGCATGGGAGGAGGTGTGCCCATGCCATACGACGGCATGAATTTCTAGGCAAGACACTATCATTAATTTCAGAGAGTTGCACATGGATCGAGGTAGAGGTCCAGAGAAGGCCTAAAGGTGACAATGTCCGATGGAGACGATTTGACAATCAATTTTGGGTAATTTGACGACGTGAATCCAATGGCGATGTTTGTTTCGATAGCAGAGACTTCGTTCAGCGAGCTAAATAATGGAAGAGCCAATGTAAGCATGCTTTTTATTATGTTGTTTTCTCATTGAATGTTGCAGCATAGTATGCTTGATATAGGTCTGAAGGAGCATGGGGAGGTTGCAGCAAGACTAGCTTATTCCTTCTATTTCTTCCTTTCTTCTCTTCTTGCACATAAACATTTCAGCTACATGTGAAAGAGACTTTATGGCACTTGGATGATAAGTGGCCAACGAAGCATTCAACAATCTCGTAATTTCGGGATCTGTGTATGGGCTGCATATATGCTTGGATCTGAGCAGCAGATCTAAGGAATTTTATGGCTCCATGATGATGGGGGTCATGTATTATTCTTCCTCTTTTTTTGTATTGATTATGTGGGAATGATGTCCATGTCAGCATCATGGATGCCTCATGAGCATGAGAACTTGTGAAGCTTGTAAACATTCCTGATCACATTACGATCTCTTGTTGTCGTCGTCGAAAAGGTACTTTGTCCTTACAACTTGTAAAGGAGAGACATCATTACAGCAAGGAGAATAAAGCAGTCAAGCTTTGGAGCAAGACCCGGAGATGTAGCCCACATCGGGTGAACTTCATTATCAAGGGAAGTGTCATATCTCTTATGTGTATTATGTTCTTATGTTGCTTTTCATGAATTTTTGCACATAGAATATTAAATGCAAGAAAGATATATAACACATAAGGAAGCTAAAAGAGGATTTAATTCAATTTGGATTCAAGTTTATAAAGACTTCAACTATAGATTTAATTGCAATCCTCTCAACTAAAATAATCAATAACTGACCCTTTGGAGGAGTGACGGGATCAAACAATTATTGGAAACTAATCATCATCGGGTTCATATCAAAAATACACAATACTAGTTGTGTTAATGATATTCCTCTACCACTGCCAAGGTGCCCAAGAAATGCTTGCACCGAGTGTCTCCATATGTTCATAGCTATAATTGGTCTACCTAAGATGGTCTATTTTTAAGCCTTGTGTGAAGAACCCACATGAATCATCATGTCACATTGCTACACTTCCTCGCCTCTGCATTTCCAATAGTTTTGCATCCTTGATTGTGACAAGCTACATAATTTGCAATATAGGTCATTGATTTATGGTAAATTGATTTGCTCTAATTTAGTAGGAAACGCCGCACATTTAGAATCACTGCAAAGAAAATGACAGTTCAAATTTGAATAAACTAAGTAATTGCATTATGCATAGAGCACACACTACCAAACATGATGCAAAATGTGGAACTGAAGTAGTGTGGAAATACTTCTTTGCACAATACTTGAATATAGACCAAGTGATAATAGACAAAGTATTGCCTTTGTGAAGCATACACCTATACGGAAGTGTTGAATACATCGCTCTACCAATCGCACAAGTGTCTATGCAACCAACTCTGCCAATGCCAAACCATAAGTGGTATGAATTCTTAGTGAGGGGTCAAAAGTCTAGAATCATGGACAAGAACTAAAAATAGAGCAAGCATTCGCTTAGTCTATTTTGAATCCTCATCCAGTTCCCACAGCTATACTTGGTCTACTTAAGATGGTATATTTTCAATCCTTGTGTGGAGAACCTGCACTCTCATCCTCCTCCATTGCTACACTTCCGCAATTCTGCATTTCCAATACTTCCACATCTGTGATTGTGACAAGCAACGCAATTTTCAAAATACATCACTGATTTATGATAAGTTCATTTGCTCCACTTTAGAGGGAAAGGCCATGCATCTAGAAGCAGTGTCAAGCAAATGTGTGGCTTATCTGTAGACTTCTCAATGGTTTTTTATTATTCCTATTTTTATTCGAAAGGTATTTGATATATGTATAAAAGACATTTTAGTGGATTGGCATACTGCTCTTAGCTTTGGGATAATCCCAGGTCCACAATCTATTTGTCTTTGGATAGTTTGATAGTCAAAAGCGTTTTTACTTGGCCACTTTTGAGGTTGGACAGAGGTTTTACAATAGAAGGTGTTAAACTACACAATAATAACCGGCATGAATTCTTTACACAAGCATTTAAAATACACAATATTGGTTGTGCTAGCAATATTCCTCTCCCACTGCCAAGGTGCACAAGACATAGCTACACCGAGTGCCACCATATGTTCATAGCTATACTTGGTGCACTTAAGACTATTTATTTTTAAGCCTTATGCAGAGAACCCACATAGGTCAACCTCCTGCATTGCTAAAATTTCATGCCTCTGCATTTCGAATAGTTCTACATCCCTTATTGTGACAAGCGACATAATTTGTAATATAGGTCCCTGGTTTATCATAAATTGATTTTCTCTGATTTAGGAGGAAACACCACCCATCTAGAAGCAAAGCGAATGTGATGCTTATTTGTACATTTCTTGATGGTTTTTTATTATTGTTATTGCTAATCGAAAGGTAGTCGATATATGTGTAAAATATATTTTGGCATATTTGCATCATGTTCTTGTCCTTGGGGCAATCACCACTCTGCGATCTATTTATCTTTGGATAATTTTCTAGTAAAAAAGCGTTTTTATATGATGCACATCAAGAATATTTCATTCAACCATTTGATCCAACATTACAGTTGATAGAATAGGATTGGTTTCCTTAAACACTACACCAATACCAATGCAAATTTGAATGAAACCAAGTAATTGCACTATGCATAGAGAACACACTATCAAACATGATGAGAGATGCAAAACTGTGACAGTGCGGAAAGAGCAGACGTATCAGTTCTCCGCACAAGATGTGAATATAGACCAAGTGCTAAATAGACAAAGTATCAGCTCTATGCAGCATACACCTATGTGGAAGTGTTGATGACATCGCTTTTCCAATTGCACAAGTGTTTATGCAACCAACTCTGCCAATGTCAGACCATAAGTGGAATGAATTCTTAGTGTAAGGGTAGAAACTCTAAAATCTCGCACAAGGACCGATAATAGAGCAAGAATTCGCTCAATCTATTTTGAATCCTCATCCACCCCGCATAATTATACTTGGTCCTATTTTTAAGCCTTGTGTAGAGAACCCGCACAGGTCACCCTCCCACATTGCTACACTTTTGCACCTCTATATTTCCAATTGTTTCACATCTGTGATTGTGACAAGCAATGTTATTTGCAAAATAGGTCACTAATTTATAATAAATTTATTTGTTCCAATTCAGGAGAAAACGCCATGCACTAGAAGCAGTTTCGAGAAAAAGTGTTGCTTATCTATAGATTGCTCGATGGTTTTTTATTATGGTTATTTCGATTCGAAAGGTAGTCAGTCTATGTGTAAAAGACATTTTAGCGGATTGGCATCCTGCTCTTGGCTTTGGGGTAATCCTAGGTCTGTGATCTATTTGCCTATGGACAATCTGCTAGTCAAAATCCTTTTTACTTGCCCATTATTGAGGTTGGACGAAGATTTTGCAATAGCCATATCTCTGCCCTCCACACAGTGATGCCTCTCATACAGCAGACAAGGTCTAAATCATTTCCCTTTGCTTGAAAATCCAACAAAATCAACCTCTAACAAATCGTTGGGATATCATCCAATTTACATCCCCTATAACAATTCATTGTGCGAACGCACGGACCGCACAACCATAACTGGCATGAATTCTTCACACAAGCATTGAAAATACACAATACTGGCTATGTCAGCGATACTCCTATGCCACTTTTGATATGCGCAAGACATAGCCACACCGAGTGTCGCCATATGTTCATAGAAAAATCCTTCGTATAAACTACAAAATTCCCATCTTTTTGAACTATACATGCTTATACTATAATCAAACCCACCCACCCCCCTTCCCCCACCAAAAAAAAAAAAAGAACAAATGGAACAAATTGCAATGCACCAACCAAACAATCCCCATCACCATATGAAAATGCATCCAACCTAAAAATAACATTGCTCTATAGCACATTCAAAATAATGCATTGTTCCCTAACTTTATACCCGCATTATCTCCATAGCATCAATCAACTGCAAAACAAGAAGAAAAATACAAGCCGACAACAGGGAAACGCAAGATAAGAATCAAGACCTAATCTTCCTTGGCATATAGTATATAATGCAAAGGTTTTCTTACACTCTGACGTACATTTCCACAACCCCAAAATTAGAACTCTTACAACTTGCCACTCCTAACACTTACAAATCCAGAACAACTCTATCTCTCTAAACCATAATAGATGACATGGTAGATAAACGCATTAAGTAACTCAAAAAACAAAGTGAACAATACAACCTCAAAACAGCACACCTCTCCCTACTCACCTTTGTCTACTTTTGGCCTACAAAATGTCTATAACAACCCCCGATCGACTTGACTTGCTTATGGAAAAACCAACAACACAACAAAAGTAGTTGCACTATGCACAAAGCAAATTCTATCAAACAACAACTAGAGAAACTATCAAACAACAATACAACCTCAAAACAACACACATTGTCTCCATGTTCACCTTTGATTGCTTTCGGCCTACACAGTCTCTATAACAACCCCCGCCTGACTTGAATTTCTTCTGGAAAATCTAGCAACACAGCAGAGCTAACTGCACTATGCACAAAGCAAACTCTATCAAACGACAACTATATAAACTAATTGCTCTTGTCTAAAATACATATATTAATATGGCAACAAACTGGTTAGAAGCAAGATACTAGATGCACAGGACTTCTTAGCCACTCTCATAGATTTGTACAAGCCCCAAAACCAAATCTCTTCCAAGTCGCCAACCACAACACCTGTAACTTTTGGAACAACCTCGCCTTCTTGGCTTATAGAACAGTATATCATGATCAAACCCAAAGAATTCAACAATTGATTAGAACAAAAGAATTCAATTAAAGCTCCTTGTAATCCATGAAAGCTATCGCAAAGAATCATGTCAAGCAATAAACAGAAATCCCTCAAAATTTATGAATCGTACTAAATTTAATGAAGGATCGAAACACAATAATTTATACCTATTTATTAAAATAATTATATTTATTGTATAGTAAATATATATGCATCTTCTTTCATTTTGTGATGTCTTAATTTGACCCATATGTGATGTCTTAATTTGACCCATTTTGTTTTTAATTATATGGACTTGCATATTCAACTTCACTTGTATTTTCCATCTTTGAGGATCGCTAGTATTTCAACGCAAGGCATTTTTCATAGTCTATTTATTTTTATTAATTAAGATAAAAACTTAATTTAATATATATATATATATGTAATTATAATTTAAATTCATCAAATTTTTTAATTATGTTTAATAATTCAAAGTACAATTTATATATTTGTTATTTTTCTCAAGATTTTGTACATAAATCTTGTGCTAATTTATTATTTTTCTCAAGGTTGTTTACATAAGTTGTGTGTTAATTTATTATTTTTCTCAAAATTTTGTACATAAATCTTGTGCTTAATAGGGTAACACAACTTTTCAATTCTAATGAGGGTCACTTAACCTGGAATCATGTGACACCTTGAGGTAGTGATCGAACGTCTGGTTGCATCCAGATAGAGTATATTAAAAAAATAGTCTCGTGACCCATGCACATGTAAGTGGATCAAAGCCCCCCATGTCCTTCAACTTTATACATGGAAGCAAGAGCGGGGGGTCATTATTAATCTCAGTGGATTTGAGAAGATAACATTTTTTTAGGGTCTGGGTCATGCCACAAACAATAGATCGGAGTTTCTTGACTTGTTTGTGGGACTTCGGCTTGCCATTGCGGAACAAATTAAGAAATTGGTGGTTCTAGGTGACTCAAAGATCGTTATCAAATCCATCCAGGATCGTCATAATAAAGATTCAAAGAAGGGTAATTAGTTACATCTCTTTATCATTCAAAAGTTGGATAATTTTGATGAAATCCACTTCTTCCACACCTTAAGGGAACACAATCAAAGAGAAGTTGAGTGAGATAACAATGGATCTCTTCTAAATCTTGGTATGTTGAATATTAATCAAGACCAGTCTCTTGTCTACCCCCCCCCCCCAAAGTTTTGTATGAACCCTCTCCTCGTGATCTCATTAAAACCTTGTAAAAGTGGGTTTTTATATAATCCTTCTAATTTTTTGAATTCATTAATGGCCCTCGTCCTCTCATGCTCTTTGGTTATGTCGTGTGTCACCACGATCCTTTTGCATTTATCGCCCTCGCGATACAGCTCCCTTATGTTTGATGTTGCCTTCTACCTCCTTTGTTCATAATCATTTCCTGATGTGGGTTCTTTCAGCCTTGTGTGGCGATGAGGCTTCGACGATGGTTATGCAAGCTCTATTTGCACCCTACTTCTCTCTCGTTCCTTGCATATAATAGGAGATTTTTGGGGTGGCATTCAGCTTGTTCCTGTGTTCTTACTGGTGGGTTTCAGTCTTTTATGTCCTTTCCCTCCCTTGTTTTCTTTAGGCAATCCCATATCCTTCATGCGCCTTCCTGATTTTGCTTCTCCTTTTGAGGTGATTCCCTTGGCATTTCAACCTAACTTGACTTCTCCCCCTAGTCTCTCTTTTCCTTACTTTCGGCCCTCCAGACAATCTCGTGTTGATCTGGGATTTAGCTCTATTGGTTCATTGTATTCCATTTTGGTTCCTATTTTCCATGCTCGTTCTATTTGCATTATATTGACCATGTGCCACATTCCCATGTGGCACATGGTTTCCTTAGGGGGTTCTTATGTCGATGAAAGTAGGATCTTTTCTTTTAGCAAACATAGTTTAGATTAAATAACAAGTCACTTCCCTCATGGAATCATAGAAAAAAATCAATGACAGAAGGGACCAGCAAATGTTGTTCATCTTTCAGACTTTGACAGCCTAAGGTGAAGAGTTGGTCAAATTAAGGCAAGAAAACCAAGACCTCAGGCAATGCTTGGTGAGCCTGAATACTCAAATCTCTACAGGCTCTACCAACACTCTTGTTTCAGTATCTGTGCAGCAAAATTCTCCACCCTTTTTGAAATATTCTAGCTCTCAAGGAGCCATATATATAGAGTTAAGACTTTAGCTTATGCTTCTTTCCCTATATGCATTGTAAATCATAGTTTATTCATGATTCTTTGATCCGGGATCTTTTCGTCAGGTGACTTATTAAATAATTGCATAAAATGAACATAAACAAAAGTACACCATAATGAAGGAAAAGCTCGAAAGGAAAGAGACATAATCATGCAATATGAACACAAAGAACTAGATAACGGAGTTCATCCCTGGTGGAGTACGTCTCCGGGTCTTGCTCTCAAATGGGTAGCTCTTTTTATTAACTCCACAAAAGAATTGGGAAAAATACTCTAGTATACCTCATTCTGGAGTTAAGCTATAGAAGCTTTGCTCAGATCAGAAAACTAACACCACCACTACGTTCGTGGCGTTGTTTTATCTAAAAATGATTGTCTCCATGCCTTGATCCAAGTCTTACACTTTTTGGACCAAGAGACACCTTTGCCTTGGTTTCCATGCCACTTCTCTGCAATAAATGATTGGCTCTGTCTCGAAATGTGTGCCAAAATCTGTCTCAAAAATTGCTCCCAAATATGTACCGTACAGACGTGCTTAGTCTCACATGTCTCCTCTCTCATGTCTCGAACACTGGCAAAGGCCTCCTTATATAATATTTCTGGGCAGTTAAGAATAAATGAATTTGTTTGGCACATTTGTTGTGGAGGATATTTTAAGTCGTAGGTTGTTGGGGAGGTTCCAGGGTCGAATCCCATGGACTCCCCCTTTTAACACATGGGTATATCGTTTGTTAGCGCGCTTTGCTAAAATGGTTAAGTTTAGTAGTTGGCAGAATATGCCACCATATATGGTGGAACTAGCAACAATTATCAGTGTGGTCGTATGTCTTAACATAAAACCAGGGGTTGGGCCAAGGGCCTAGCCCCTTTTCCTTTCCTCCCACATAAACCTTCAAACTTAAAATATAATTGCGCCATGTTATAAACAAGAAACATGTAGTGGTGTATTTGTTGGAACGGAATTGTAAGGCCTTTGGACAGGGGAGGTCAAGGGTTCGACTCCTATGGATTCATAAAAAAATTAAACATACCAACCACTGGAGGGGTTCCACGTGGCAGGCCATGACTTAGCTACGTGGCACCATATCATTTGCTCATTAAAATGCCACTTGTCACAACTTAATTCGACCATGTGTCTGCCATCAGACTTGTATGACCTTGCAACATTATCCCATGCCAACTCAACACTGTGACACGTCATTTGTATGGATGTGACACGTGTCATCCTTGCAGTGGTGCCACGTGTCACCTTGACCTTTTGACTTTTGACCAAGTTTGACTTGAACTTTGACTGCTTATAACTTTTGATTTGTAACTCTGTTTGACGAGTTGTTTGCGTCGTTAGAAAGCTTACGATGCGCTCTTCACGATCATGCCTTTTTAACTGAGTTTTGGGAACTTTGAATTTTTACCCTTTTGTTGTCTGATGAAGCCATTATGAGCGTTATGAGTTTCTTCTGTGAGTTCTGAGTTGTTCTTAACCTTATCTGGATCCTTTTTGGATCACGCCTTCCCACTAAGAGCTTTTTGGACCACCAAAAGCTTTCATTAATCAACTGGTAATTGAGGGAAGAGTCCCCTCACTTTGTCCTTCTCGATCCACTTTGCCTTGCTTGGATGTATGCCCTTCAAGCTTACTCGAAGATAATCAACATCACCCCTGCGTGAAGTCCTTGTCCTTCTGTCCAAGATGATATCTTCCTGTAACTCATCCAAGTACTCAAGTGAAAACTCATCAACTGAAGGTATTGAAACATCCTCATCATGATCCATGATCATGGGAGGCTCAAAAAGTTTCAAGTTCTCTACGTTCACAACGGAGTAAATCTGCATATAAGGTCGAAGATCTAAATGAAAAGCATGTGTTTCTCTTTTCTCCAAAATAGTGAAGGGTCCATATCGAATGGTCTTGAGTTTCTTGTCTTCACCCTTCAATCGTTCCTTGTTGATGTGAAGCCATACCCGGTCTCCAACCTATAACTGATGATCAACCCTGTGCTTGTCATGTCGAGCTTTATATTGTGCTTGACTCTTCTCCAATTATTCTCTGACTACCTGGTGTATCTATTGAATCCTCTGGATGAACTTGTGGGCTCTGTCCTATGTTTGTTCTTCATTCACATCGGCATCTTTCCCATACATCAAGTCAAAAGGGACCTTTGGTAGGCACCCAAAACATGTCTCAAAAGGTGAACTCTGAGTGGATGAATGTAAAGATCAGTTATAAGCATGTTTTACATAGGGTATATGTTCATCCCATAACTTAGGATGTGTGTTGCAGTAAACTCGAAGAAAAAGTACCAATGTTATGTTTACCACCTCTGTCTGTTTTTCGGAGTGTGGATGGAAATCAGTGCTCCTCTTCAATTTGGTGTCCATCATTCTCCACAAGATAGTCCAAAAATACCCAAGGAATCGAGTATCTTGATCCGAGAAAATGCACGTGGGTAACCCAAAGTGAACCCAAACATGCTGAAAGAAGAGATTAGCAGTCTGCTCAGCAGTGATCTATTTTTTACATGGCATCAAGATACACATATTGCTAAACCTATCCACTACGACATACAAATAATCATGACCCCCTCTGGTCATTGGTAAACCCCCTACAAAATCCATGGAAATGCTTTCCCATGGATGGGATGGAACAGGAAGTGGTGAGTATAGCCCCAATTTTCTATTAGTGGGCTTACAAGTAGAACACATCACACACCCCTTTACATATTTAGTTACAATTGCTTTTATTTGAGGCCAATAACAAAACCTCTACAAATGAGCCATAGTTTTTCCTGCCAAAAAATTCCCAAACACACGATAAGTATGAGCTTCTCGTATTACAAGGACTCATTCACTTGTAGGAATACATAGCTTCCCAGGATGATAGAGTAATTTTCCCTGTAGACAATATTTCTCTACTTGTGCACCATGGGTTAGCTTCCCATATACTTCTTTAAAATCTTCATCGATGGCATATTGTTCTACATAGATATCATGAGATAAATAAGTATTCTTCAGAATAATAGAAGCAATAATAGGAGGTCCAGAAAGCGTATCGGCTACCTTGTTACTTGTACCCTTCTTGTACTTGATTACCAAATGAAAATGTTGTAGAAAACCCATCCATCTATAGTGTCAAGATTGTTGCAGTTTGATCTATCCTTGAAGATACTGTAAGGGTTGGTGATCTGTATGTATGATTGTTTCCTTCCCTAAAAAGTAGTGTTTCCATTTCTTTACGCTTTGAACTAATGCATACAACTCTTTATCATATGTAGAATAGTTAACAACAGCTTGGTTAAAAGTCTCAGACTGGTAACAGATAGGCTTATGATATTGCATCAATACTGCACCCATACGGTATCTATTGGCATCTGTCTCAATCTCAAACGGTTGTTGAAGATTCGGCAGTGCTAATACTAGTGTGGTACTGATATTCTCCTGTTGGAAATATGGCTACAACAGAGATGACGCAGATGATCAAGGCGCAGATGATCAAGGTTGTCATTGATGGCAATCGATTGTTTATGAAGAACAGATGCTGAAACATGCTGCAACACAAATGCAAACACAGACGCTGA
>ML796528.1:168692-213189 GCA_009831015.1 Picea engelmannii
CTCAGTTATTTCATACCTGTAACATCTCCTTCAAAGTGTCGAAAGCTTTTTGTTCATTTCCTTCCCCCTAAAAAGTGTTCTTCACATTGGTTAAGGCATGCAAAGGAGCTACTATATAGGAGAAGTTGGGAATGAATCTCCTCCAATACTGGACTGCACCCAAGAAGATTCGGATCTTGGTCACACTTTTTGTCTCAAGCCAATTTATAATTACTTCAATTTTGGAAGGATCAATCTTCAATTGTCCTCCTCCCACGATATGACCTAAGTATACAAATACAGTCTTGCCAAATTCACATTTAGACATTTTCACATACAACTTTTCCCTTTGCAAAGTATCCAATACTTGTTTTACATACCTTACATGTTCATCCCAAGTCCCGCTAAAAACAAGAATGTCGTCTAAATATACAATCACAAAGTCATCCAGGAAAGGCCTGAATACATCATTCATGACACGCATGAAAGTTGTTAGAGCATTACAAAGCCCAAATGGCATAACTAACCACTCAAACAATCCTTGTTTGGTTTTAAAGGCAGTCTTCCATGCATCTTGTTCTGCGAACCTGATTTGATGATATCCACTATGCAAATCCAACTTAGTGAAATAAACAACATTCTTCAACTGATCAAGTAAATCATCTATGCGAGGAAGAGGGTATCGATTTTTCACCATGATTTTATTTAAAGCTCGGTAATCGACACACATTCGCCATGTGCCATCTTTCTTTGGCACCATCACGGCCGGAGAACCACAAGGATATGAACTAGGCCTGATGACCCCTTGATCCAATAAGCCTTGTACCTGCTTCTTGAACTTTGTCATCTCCACAATTGACATCTTGTACATGCCCACATTAGGACGAGGAGAATCTTGCTGAAGATGTATCTCATGTTGGATTTTCCTCTTAGGAGATAATCCATCTAGTTCCTAAAAAATATCATCATACTTAGAAACAATATCAACTAATTCATTTTTATGAGATGGATCACACCCTTGGAAAGCATCAGATGTCCCGACATCTTTCTCTTTGACGACCATGAGTACATATCTCTTATTAGTGGTTATAAGTCTTTTCATTTGTCCTGCAGTAACAAGTGTTGTATTTACTCTTGTGTTGTGAGCTCTAACAATACATTCCACTCCCCCTTTAGTAAGGTGGTATTTGTTCTCATGATGAAAGAGGAATGATTTTCTATCATAAAGATAAGGACTTCCCAACACTATGCCACATATATCAAGCGGTACAACATCCAAATCCACTTCATCAATCAACTTTGAAGCAATAGAAAATCTGACCCTACATTTTTTGGTGACATCAAGTTTTTCTTCATCACATACCTAACCAAGAGGGTAAGGCATTGGATGTGGTTTCGTTACAAGACCCATCTTCTTGACAAGTGCTTTAGATATTAGGTTTACTTGGGAACCCGGATCAAATAATGTATATATCTTAGTATGTTTAGATTCAACTCATATATGAAATAATTCATTCCTCTTCCATTCATCAATATGAGATTCATCATTGGAACTTGAACTAGCATGAAGAGAATCTTTACCTTGTACTCCAGCAGTTGTGATTTTCCTTCATCTCCTGATTCGGAACCAAGATCTTGTTGAACTATAGCAACGGTCTTTGTCTTCCCCTTTCCACCGAATTATTTTGGTTTCTTTTCTGGATACAGTTTCCAACGGCATTCTTCATCGTGATCGCTCCTCTTGCAATGAGTGCAAGATGGTTTCCCTCCTTCTCTCGTTAGTGTAGCGGTTTTCTTGTCCTTCCTTTTAAACTTCTTGAAAGTCTTTTGTGGGAAATCGGAAGGTTTCTTCTTGGGATCTTCTTGAACATGTTTCCCCCTATTCTCAAGGTGAGTGGCTTGCACACAAACTTCATCAAGACTAGTGGGGTTAAACAAGAGCAAAGTATGACGAATATAACTGTGAAGTGCACCAATATACTTCATTAAAGTTTCATAAGAATCCAAAGGAATCCAAAGGAATATTCAATGCTAGAGATTTCTTCCTAAAATATTCTGTGAAACTTTATACAGTCTAACCTTTACTCTGCCTCAAATTTTTCCATTCCATCATTGCTTTACGTAAATACCCTAATGGATAGAACTGCTTCCTTATCTATGTTTTAAATTCCGGCCATGAGGAAAGAAGATTACCACACTTACTTATGTCTTGTAGTTTTCTCTCCCACCATACGAGAGCCGTGCCTTCCAACCAAAGAGAATCCAGTTGCACTTTAACTTCCTCTTCGTCAATATGTTGAACACAAAAATATACTTCAACCTGTCAGATTCAATTGTCTAATTTCTCAAGATTATCATCTCCATTAAACATAGGTAAAACAAACTTTACATCAAGCTTTAATAATGGTTTCTTAAAAGAGGCTTTATGGTTAGAATGTTGAGAGTGATGAGAATGCTCAAAGGAAGAAGAACTAGAACTTGAAGGCGAATATGGAGGCTCGGGAGGATCTCCTCCAGCCTCTTGGTTTATTGAAGCATCAGCATCTGGTGGTGCTTCCTTTTTCTTCCCTTTCTTCTTCATCCTCTTCTCGTAATCTCCATACATTCATTCGACCATTTCTGGCATGCGATAAAAGACCATGTGAAATTTTTTCTCCTGTTCATCGCGTTTATCCTCTTCTGCCATCTTCTTCCTTCGGGATGCACGACTAACTTCGGGATTGAAAGTCTGAAGAGTTCCTTCACCCTTCTTATGTTTGGCCCTAGTAAGCATTCATACTCAACAATTCAAGTCAAAGACGATTGCTCTGATACCAACATCATCTAAGATCTTTTTGTCAGGTGACTTATTAAATAATTGCATAAAATGAGCATAAACAAAATTACACCATAAAGAAGGAAAATATCAAAAGGAAAGAGACATAATCATGCAATATGAACATAAAGAACTTGATGACGAAGTTCGTCTCTGGGTCCTGCTCTCAAATGGGTAGGTCTTTTTATTAACTCTACAAAAGAATTGGGAAAAATACATAAGTATACCTCATTCTAGAGTTAAGTTACAGAAGATTTGCTCATATCAGAAAACTAACACCACCACTGCATTCGTGGCGTCGTTTTACCTAAAATTGATTGTCTCCATGTCTCGATCTGAGTCTGACACTTTTTGGCCCAAGAGACACCCTTGCCTCGGTTTTTGTGCCACTGCTCTGCAATAAATGACTGGATCTATCTCGAAATGCATGCCAATATTTGTCTTGAAAATTGTGCCCAAATCTGTACCGTATGGACGTGCTTGGTCTCACATGTCTCCTCTCTCCTGTCTTAAACACTGGCGAAGGCCTCCTTATATAATATTTCTAGGTAGTTAGGAATAAATGAATTTGTTTGGCACATTAGTTGTGGAGTCTATTTTAAGGCATAGATTGTTGGGGAGGCTCCGGGGTCGAATCCCACGGACTCCCCCTTTTAACACATGGGTATATTATTTGTTGGTGTGCTCTGCTAAAATGGCGGGCGGTGATTCTGGCGATGGTTAAGTTTTGGTAGTTGGCAGAATATGACACCATATATGGTGGAACTGCCAACGATTAACGATGTGGTTGTATGGCTTAACATAAAACTAGGGGTTGGGCCGAGGGCCTAGCCCCTTTTCCTTTCTGCCCACATAAACCTTCAAACTTAAAATATAATTGCTCCATGTTATAAACAAGAAACATGTAGTGGTGTATTGGTTGACGCGGAATTGTAAGGCCTTTGGCCTAGGGGAGGTCAAGGGTTAGACTCATATGGATTCATGAACATTTTACACATACCAACCATTGGAGGGGTGCCACGTGGAAGCCCATTACTAGGCCATGTGGCACCATATCATTTGCTCAATAAAATGCCACTTGTCACAACTTAATTCGCCTATGTGTCTACCATCAGACTTGTACGACCTTACCACATCATCCCATGCCAACTCAGCACTGTGCCACGTGTCACCCTTGCAGTGGTGCCACATGTCACCTTGACCTTTTGACTTTTGACCAAGTTTGACCTGAACTTTGACCACTTATAATGTTTGATCTGTAAATTCGTTTGACGAGTTGTTTGCGTCGTTAGAAAGCTTGCGACGCACTCTTCGTGATCATGTCATTTTAACTGAGTTTTGGGAACTTTTAATTTTTGCCCTTTTGATGTCTATTGAAGCCATTCTGAGCGTTCTAAGTTGCTTATGTGAGTTATGAGTTGTTCTTAGCCTTCTCTGGATCCTTTTTGGATCATTATTTCATCAGAGTCTATACTAGTAGGCATTATAATAAAGACAACATTTTGAATGTTGAATTCATCCCCCTTTGGATGGATTCAATTTGTGTACTTACTTTTGATGCAAGATCATTGTCCATACTATGTAATCATCAACTGCATTTTTTTCACATGAGTGCTTTTATGAATACAAAATATTTTTTAATATTAAAAAATATATAGGGAAACACCACTTTGATTTCAGTAATAAAATTATTATTATTATTATTAACAGGTAAGGTAAAATCTTAATTTAATATATGTATTTATAAAACATAATTTAAATCCACCAAAAATTTTATCATGCTCAACTATTCAAATTACAATTTATGTATTCATTGTTTTTTCTAAGGATTGTGTGCATATATCCTATGCTTACAGAATGAATAGGGTAGCATGACTTTAGTTTTGGGCTTTTCTTCAAGGCATCATGGCTCAAATGAGAATTTTATTATGCTCAATAATTCAAATTACAATTTATGTATTCATTGTTTTTTCTCGATATTTTGTGCATAGATCCTATGCTTACAGAGTGAATAGGGTGGCACAAATTTGGTTTTGGGCTTGTCTTTGAGGCATCATGGCCCAATTGAGAACTATTTTGTGACTTATGACAAGCTTTCATGTAAGGTATGGCACCCAATTAGGGGTTATTTTCTGGTCTTTCATAGAATTGTATGTAAGGTGACACAATTAAGTCACAGGGTGGATAGGGGGAGTTTGTGGGGTTATCATGACCAATGCAGGGAAACACAACTCATTTCAAACCTATCATGGTCTATCTCAGTCTCAGTCTCAGTCTCAGTGTAGCTTACCACAAACCTAAATCATATCTTGATTTGGAATGAGTGTAGAGCAAGACTCTTGAGATGAATTTTTAATTGGAATGATCGTCCCCTTAACCTTTGTGTTCTTACCTAATGCTAGCAGTTCTGCAATGAAAATATTTAACTATACATGATGAAAATATGTGCATATACATATACATAATGATAAAATAATTAATAAATATGTGCTTTAATATAATAAATTAATGATGTTGATATGTGAATAAGGCTACACAAGCAAGAAACCAAAAACAAGAGAGGGAGGATTGTTGAAATGTAGATGTGCTATACACTCATTTCTATTGGTATTTATAATGAACTATAAAATTGAGAGAGTTGTTAAAGTTGATCATGTCTTCGATAACAACTTAACAATTTTTCATTAAAATAATATAAAAGAGAAATCCCTAGTAAATTATTCATGAGAAAGTAAAGACTATCCATATGTCTTGGGCATATCAATTCCTCTCAATTTAATTGGATAGTGTCCCCACTATCCTCATACTTTAAGAAAAATATTTCATCTTCACTTTCATGGTGTTGCTAAATAAAAAAAATTATTTATGAGTGTGTCATGTAAATGTTTGAATAGCTAATGCAAAGTGGTCAACGATTTGTCTAGATGATGGAAATAAGCCAACAGTCTAAGTATAGTAGAAAGGTATGTTGGAGGCACATGTAGAAGTTGACCCTATCATCTTAGCTTTTGGGTTACTCCAAAATTGTTTATGTTGTTTTGGGGGGTGCTTCAAGAGATTTGGGGTACATGGTGTATGATCAGCCACTGGATGGTCTATGACAGATTTGCACATAGGATATGGTCTGTGATTGATTGGCAAATTGGAGATGGATTACTTAGTGGTTGCTTGACCTTGGTTGGGTGTTCTCTTAGTATTCTTCCCTAGGGCGTTGGAGTTCTCTTGACAGCTTGGATGACATCCTTCAATATGGCCACATGGAAAGGGTTGCTTACTTGGAGAATTGATGTATTGATGGAGCAAATGGAGCCTTATGCACTTGGTCTCTCTATCTCTTGGAGTCGTTAGGGTTTCTTGATCTTGTTGGATCATCTTGAAGTTTAGGTTTATTATTTCATCTTTAAATATTTGGAGATTGAGGTTTTGTGACAAAACCCTAGATTGTACTTGGAGACGTGAGGAAGATGAGGAGATGTCTTGGCTTGGAGGACTTACTTGAGTGATTCATGCTTGTTGGATCTCCTTGGTTGAGATAGAGTTTTCTTCATTTTCCCTAGCTAGGGTTTTGGAGAGATAGTGGATTGTGATGGCCTCATGATGAGGCTATGGTATGTATATGAACTTCATCTTGTGCATATTAATGAAGTTTCCAGCTATCCAGTACTTGAGTAAATCACATATTTGATTTTCCACCATCTATGCTCTTCATGGTTTGTAATTTCCAACTCTATATGTCTTTTTCATTTGACATAAGGGTGATTATGCTAAGTGATTCAACATTGTAGTTGAAGACAGTAAGCGTTGTTTTGTTGTTGTATTCACAGATGTAAATGAGTTTTTTCTGATCTAGTTTATGCATGATAAGATTGTTCCAAAAGGCGTAAACTTACTATAACACTTTTGTATCTTTTCTCTTTGATTTCCTAGATGTTTGGGGTTGTTACAGATTGAAATAGTGTCCACTGCCATTGTCGTTTTAATTACATTTCAAAACAACCTTAAGGTTGAAAATTGACAATGTTAAGATCCAGGAAACCTTTAGGATAGAGGTGAAATTTTTTTTTTCATTAATTATTGGTTGTTAAGAAATTTCCACATGGTATTATAGCTTTTTTGGTTGAGATCACTCTAGGTGTAAGAGGGAGCTTGTATTTTAGTTGAAGATTACTTCGGAGAGGTGCTTGACCTTGTTGAAGGTATTGGGTGTGATCCCCTAGGTTGCTTGGGAGAATCACTTGGACCCTTGGAGGGTTTTTTTTGGTCTACTTCATATATTGCTTATTTGTGCACTTGACGATTGTTTCCAGATGTGTAAGATGACTCTTAATCTTAGAGAGTGTGGCAAGTTGGAAGGGGCTTAGCATTTTGTTCCATGGAAGCTCAAGCTTGAGTTACTTATGGAGGAAGTCAATCTTTGGAAGCATATATTAAAAGATATTCCCTAACATATTGATCCAACATAGTTGGTTGTTCAATGAAAGAAGGAAGCCAAAGTGAAGAGAATCATTCTTGATTATGTAAAGGATTATTTCATCTCACACATTGCATATACAATGACTTGTAAGAAAATGTTTGAAGATGCAGTTGAGTTATTTCAAAACTCTTGCACTTCTCAACATATGCTTTTGTGAAACCAACTTTCAATTATTTGCATGAGCGAGACAAATACTATGGTGAGCTACTTRACCAACACTATCRAATTTAAAKAWTAGTTTGTCACCATTGGAACARTAGTGGATGATTAGGGGTTGGTTTCCATTGCCTTAAAAGAACTTTYTCCTTCTTGGATGGCTTMTGTTCACAYTATTTGTGCTTGAGATACCTTGCMAAAGTTTCCAATTCTTTGGGTTGATCTTGTAGGAAGATATCATATTATGGTCTTATTMAAAACAATKGGGGGAATAGATGTTGTTAGTCTCATTGGGATGACAAAAAAGGGTAGCCAGRAAGGCTACAAGAAGGAGTAAGGTACAGATGCAAGAAATAAGAACTTGATTAAGGTGACGTGTTTTTAATGTCACAATATGRGACATTATGCCAACCAATGTCCATTGAAGAAGAATGGAAAGGSTATGATACATGTTGTAGTTGGGACKGTGGCARGTGTMGAGGAGRATCRCTCTTAATTTGAAACTACTTTTTCCATGACCTGTTGTTTGTCCTATAACATTGTGGCTAGTGTTGGATGGTTTRTGGATAGTGGACCTTCAAGACATATGACATGTCTTYATTCAATTGGATTMATTTGYGAGAGATAGGAATAAGTGTGGTTATTGGTGATGATGCCACTTATCCCRTGAGAGGAATTGGATCCATTTGTTTTCAGATTCATTTTAATGATGTTMTTGGGTTGAGTGATATTTTATTTATTCATGCTTTGAARAAGAATCTTCTTTTAGTTTCTTATTTGCCAAAAGTATAATGGAGAGTTTATTTTGAGGGACAACAGTGCACCCTTGGTGATTGTAGTCTAGCTAATTCGAGGACTTTGGCTAGAAGGGTCAAAGAGGGTGGCCTTAATAGTTTATTTGTTGATCCAGTAGCACATGTAATTTCTAGTGAGAGGTCTTATGAGTCTTCTATCTTTTAGGAGGTTGGAGAGCATGCAGGAGTGCCCAAATCTTCTATGAGATCGAATATACCTCCTATGATATATGCTAGTCATATTGCATTAGTTTCTTCCATCTATGAGCCTTACATTTGTCTAAGGGAGGAGAGATGTGATACCTTTATGGAGGATGATGTTGATTCCATGGTTGCAACTAATGGGAGAACTTTAGAGTATAGGGACAGGGTTGTTGGATACTCTCATACAAAGGGAGTTGACCATGATGTTACTCTTGCTTCAAGACTCTCTCGGGATTAGGAAGATGGCATAATTTAGGTTGTTTTAGTTGTTGGAGGATTTGAGATGTGTGAGAGGGATTCTCACATTAAAAAGTTGATGATAACCTTCTAGATGTTGTTACCTATACCTAAAGCTTGGTATTTTTGGATTAATGAGCTGACTTGTGTAGATTTCTATCTTTGTGACTTTGATAGATGTGATTCACTTGTATTGATATTGTATGGAGATATGATTATATTTGTAGTATGTCCTAGACAACTCATGATGTGGTTTTTGTTGATTTTGGATTGTGATGTTGACGTAAGGGATGATGTATTTTTCTAGGTTTATGTGTTCCAAGGTTATGTTCCTTCATATTCATAGGTGGTCGGTATTAATTTGAGGATTGAGATGTTATGATAGCTTGGGTGTCAGTTTCTCTACAAGAGGCAATGGTTGATTTTGTACTACAATAGGTACATATTTGGTGGAGTTATAAAGGGAGTCAACATGTCAATGTAAACATTTTCCTTGTAAAGAAGGAGTGTTAGCTTTCAAGTTACGGTGAAAGTGTTTACACCATGTTTGGGGGTGCTTCATCAAATTTGGGGTACATGGTGTATGATCAGCCCCTATATGGTCTGTGATGGATTTGCACATGGGATATGGTCTGTGATGAATTGGCACATTGCAGATGTTTTATATAGTGGTTGCTTGACCTCAGTTGGGTGTTTTTTTTGCAAAATTCCCTAGGATGTTGGAGTTCTTTTGATGGCTTGGGTGACATCCTTCATGGTTTCCATGTATAGAGGGTTGTTTGATTGGAGAACACCATTCTTAGGAGTAGGAGAATTTTTCATCTTGTTGGAGGGAATCGGGCCCTAGTCAATATAGGGTAGCTTTGATTGATGTATGGAAGCTTGGAGTTGGCTTGAGGACACTTGGGTTGCAATGGTCTTGGGGGAGGGCATCGGGCCCTAGAGAATATAGGGTATCTTTGATTCATGTATGGAGGCTTGGAGTTGGCTTGAGTACACTTGGGTTGAGATGGTGTTCATGTAGAGGGAGTGGACCTAATGGAGTACATGACTTATGAGAATTGATGGAGCCTTTGGAGGCTTGTAGGAGATGCATTGGAAACATCTTATGGAGCTTGACATGTGTGCCCTTGAAGTGTAGTGCTCCACATGTGATTATTGTGGGTTTTTGTAAGGGCTTTGGCCCACATATGTGTTGTTGGCCTCCTTTCGAAGCTTATAGGAGATGCATTGGAAACATCTCATGGAGATTGACATGTGTGCCCTTGAAGTGTAGCACTCCACATGTTATTATTGTGGGTTTTTGTAAGGGCATTGCCCACATATGTGTTGTTGGACTCCTTTGGAGTCTTGTAGGAGACGCATTGGAAGCATCCCATGGAGCTTGACATGTGTGCCCTTGAATTGTAGTGCTCCACATGTGATTATTGTGGGTTGTTGTAAGGGAATTGGCCCACATATGTGTTGTTGGCCTCCTTTGGAGGCTTGTAGGAGATGCATTGGAAACATCTCATGGAGCTTGACATGGTGGATTGTACTAGCCTTGTGATAAAGCTATGGTATGTACATGAACTTCATCTTGAGTAAAACAATGATTATGTTAAGTGATTTAACAGTGAAACTAAAGAAGATAAGAGTTATTTTATTGTGATATTTATGGTTTTAAATGAGTGTTTTCAGATCGATTTATGCATGATAAGATTTCCCTAAAAGGATGAAACTTATCTAAACACTTTGGTATCTTTTCTCTTGGATTTTCTGGATGTTTGGGGTTATTGAGGATTGAAATATTGTATTACATTTCATAACTACACTAAGGCTAAAAATTCATAGGGTTAAGATCTAGGAAACCTCCAGGATAAAGGTGAAATTTTTATTTTCAATTAATTTTCCATCGTCTAGAAATTTCCACATATCATTGGGATTGAATCTTAGGAGAAATGTTGTGTACAAGTGGTGTCATTATCCCACTATCAAAAATTTGTAACTGACACCCTAAARTGTAGTTAACTGCAATAAAAATGGTATAGTTTCTATTTAGAGCAATATCCAAGAGCAAAGCGTTGAACAATGCCTCATGGATGTATTAACCTATTAACTCAAACTATAAATATAATTTGTCCCAAATCCAAGTGTGCATCCCCATGGAGATGGTCTAATGTAAGTTTATAGATCTTGTGTTGATCCATCTCTGTCAAAAAGGTATGAAGCAAGCCATTCAAACCATGTGCACATGGAGGAAAATAAGCCACATGTTCAACGTATCGAAATATCATTGTTGGATATGTTGCTCATTTTTCACCACGGAGAGTCTCTAGGACTAATTCAGTTACAAAAACCCACATGATTGGAATAGGTGGGCCCACTATTGGAGACCATATGCTAAGGAGGTGGTACTAGTAAGAGAAATTTCCCTCAAAAGGTATCCGAGTGAATCCCAAGGTGGTTGTAGATTGATAAACTATCCATGTGAAAATAATATCGTATGTGGTTGTGTGAAACTCAAAGCATTGTAATTGAAAACCATTTAATGTTTTCAAGGATAGATCTGATCTTGACATCAAGTAGGGGGTTTAGGAAGTTGCCATCACACAAAAATGTCCCCCTGATGTTGTTGAACAAGGATTGGAACCATAAAAATATGATCAAAGTGCTTTAGACTTGCTAGAGGTCCAATTTGAGAAAATATATATTGTCGTTGAAGATTCCAAAACTCCTTCATAGGAATAGGGTGGTTGTGTTGCCTACAAAATATACTTGCTAGAGTGGCATTGTTTTGGACATTGTCAAATAGTAACTATAGTTCAATATCATGAATCATAAAGATGGTAGCAAATTTGTAACGTCCCCAGCCACTCAAGCTGGGAAATGCCACTACAATTATTCTATGTTACCAACTGTAACATACCCAACCTCCCACGGGACGAGCATGCCACACCAAGAACGCACCTCTTAGCGGATTTGGAAACTTTGATAACAATTAATTAATAAATAAGCATGGAATACATACATTAAATTATCAAGATTCATACTACAACATAAAAGACATGCACAATATACCATGCACAACATTAACTAGCAAGCATGCATATTATAGGCACAATCTCAGGTATAATAATTTGATACGCAACGGAAATAAATACACAAGAAAAGGAAACCATAACAAAGAGCACTTATATTTTATAAAAGAAGACACCAAATAGTTACGGACCAAGGACATTCCACCCAACCGTAGACATTGTTGTTCCAAGTCTCAACAACAATGTCACCCCCGAGCGAAGGCTATGAATCCACAAGGATGGTTCCAGAGTGTTACTTGGCTTCCCAAACCAGTCAGCACTCAAGCTCTCATAGGCTTCTCTGGAACTCACAACAATCCAAGTACCCAGCTCTCTTCTACCCAGCCTACACCACCCAAGAGAATGAACATCCACCCTTCTCTTCCACACAATCCCTTAGGCATTCCTTCTCTTTCCAAGGCTCCAGTGTAGTTGGTCCAGAATCTCCATCATGGGACTCTCAAGACTCACAGTTGTGATCAAAGTTGAACACAGGCCAAGCATCTCAGACATGCAGGACTCAAATCATGGTTGGATTGCACCAACAATCTCTACATCCAACCAGAATGTCTATTCTTCAACAATTCGTCTTCCTTTCCCAAGCCAAGACACAAAAATGAGGAAAGATGAGTGAGTGAAGGAATGAATGGAGTGCAGAATCCATGAGAGAGGATGAACAATGAAAAAAATGGGTGAATGAACGCGTGAGGTGACCAACAACAGCACCAGAATGGAGACGAGAATGAGAGTGAGCGAATGACCAAAACGAAATGAGAGAATTTGCCAACGGGAGAACCCCTTCCACAGACGAGGGACGGGTTTTTGTAATTCGTGGGGATCAAGAACCTCTTGGTCTTCCCCCAAGAGCTCAAGTCATTGATTCCCCCCCCCCCCACATTACACAATATGGGTAATATAAAATAAATAATCACTTAGCCCCTCAAGCCCCCTCTCTTATGGAATCATATCCCCCTATAACTCTAGTCCTTGTCCATCTAGAACCCAACGATGTATTTATTATTAATAATGATCAAAACATTACATTTCTTAGGCACAATAACCTTTTCATAATTGTTTGGGCACTCTAGCCTCTCAGCAATGTAACAATACATTATTAAATATGGGGGCTCAAAACACGGGGTGTTACATCCCCTCCCCCTTATTTTAGCACTGTCCTCAGTGCATATACAAAACATGAATCAAAATTCCCAAATTTATTCAAAAAGTTGCGGGTACTTTGCCTACATGGCATCTTCATGCTCCCAGGTAGCATCTTCAGGACCATAGCAGGTCCACTAAACTTTTACCAACTCTATAACTCAATTCTAGAGCATTTTGACTTTTCTGTCTAGTATTCGCACTGGCTAGACCCAAAAGTTTCCCTTTATCTCTACCTGAATCAGATGTTAATCACTAACGTGGTTATGATCATGTACATATTTCTTTAGCAAAGAGACATGAAATACATTATGTGCATTCATGAAAACATGCAATGCAAGTATGTATGCAACTGGCCCTATTATGTCCAATATCTCAAATGGACCACAGAATCTGTCTGCTAGCTTTATACAACTACCCAACTTCAAAGAGATCTTCTTGGGCTTTACTTTCAAAAGCACATGCTCTCCTACTTTAAATTCTCTTGTTGTCCTATTCTTGTCGATATAAACCTTCTGTGTATCTTGAGCTACCTTTAAATTTTGCTAAATCTTAACCATCTGGTCTTCCATTTCCTTGAGCAACTCTGACCCAAGTACCACCCTATCTATTAGGTTGTCCCAGCTTACTGGAGTATTGCACTTTCTACCATACAAGGCTTCAAATGGGCTCATCTTCAATGAAGCTCGATACCCATTATTATAGGCAAACGCAACCAAGTGCATGTAATCTTCCCACTTAGATGGCTTATCCATCGCATACATTCTTAACATGTCTTCAATTACTCGGTTGACCCTCTTTGTCTTTCCATCTGACTGTGGATGGTATGTTGTGCTAAAGTTCATATTTGTACCAAATCCTTTGAATAATCCTTTCCAAAAATTTGAAGTAAACTTTGTGTCTCTGTCTGAGACAATTTTCCTAGGTATCTGATGCAACCTAGCAATCTCCCTCATGTAAATTTATGCAATGTTAGTTGTTGTATGAGTTGTTTTTATAGGAACAAAATGAGCACCCTTTGTCAATTTATCAACCACTACCATGATTGAATCGTGTTTCCTTGTTGTCCTAGGAAATTTAGTTATAAAGTCAATGGTTATCACTTCCCATTTATTCTCTAGAATCAGTAATGGTTGTAGCAAACTCATTGGGTGTCTATGCTCAGCCTTCACTTTCTGACATTCCATACATCTCGCGATGTAATCAGCAACATCCTTTTTCATCCTTGGCCAAAAGAATTGGCTTATTTTTGTTGTAATTGTTTTCTGGTAACCGGGATTTCCAACATATGGAACATTATGCATTTCTTTTAGTACCAGATTCCTAAGTTCTCTAGAACTAGGATCATGAATTGTATTTTTATGCATAAGTAGTCCATCTTCCTTTATCTCATACTCTTTCACTTTATTTTGTAAATCTCCTTATTGTAATATTTCCTTTACCTATATGTAATGTTGATCTATAACAACAACATCTAAAATCATGCTCTTCAAGTCTGATTGATGCATACTAACAGTTGTAGCATGCTTGAGATGCACTCTTCTACTAAGTGCATCAACAACTTTATTTTATTTTCCTTTGATATGCTTGATATCAAAGTTGTATTCACTTAAAAACTCAAGCCATCTTGTTTACTTGGAATTCAAAGTTGGTTGTTCAAAAAGATACTTCAAACCACTGTGGTCTGTTCTTAATTAAAATCTCTTTCCCATGAGACAATGCCTCCACATATTCAATGCGTGAACAATGGCAGCAAGCTACAAATCATGTGTGGCATAGTTACTCTCATGCTCCTTAAGCTTTTTGGACTTATAACAAATGACATGTTCATTTTGAGTGAGGACTCCACCAAGTCCTTCCTTGCATGCATTTGTGCATACCACAAAATTCTCATTTGGGTCAACAATATTCAAAATAGGTGCACTAGTAAGTAATTCCTTCCGCGAATTAAAATTTTCTTCACACTCAGGTGTCCATTGAAATTTAATTCCCTTCTTTTGCAAAGAAGTGATGGGATGAGAAATCTTAGAGAACCCTGCTATAAATCTTCTGTAGTAACCAGATAACCCCATAAAAGATCTGACTTCTGAAACATTCATGGGTGTTGGCCATCCTCTAATGGCTTCAATCTTCTCAGGGTCTACTGCTATACCCTATTCTAAAATAATGTGCCCCAAGTAATGGATATGTTCTTGATAAAAAGAACACTTACTCAACTTGGCATACAACTGATGTTCTCTCAGCACTTGCAATACCAGTCTTAGGTGATGTTCATGCTCTTCCGCTAACTTAGAATAGACAAGTATGTCATCCATGATTACTATAACAAACTTATCCAAGTAATTTATGAATATGACATTCATTAAGCACATAAAGATAGCTAGTGCATTGGACAATCCAAATGGCACCACTACAAATTTTTAATGCCCATACATGGTTCTAAAGGTTGTCTTATGGATGTCTTCTTTCTTGATTCTTACTTGATGGTATCATGATCTCAAGTCTATATTTGAAAATATCTTTGCTCCTCTTAGTTGATCAAAGAGGTCATGAATTATGGGTAGAGGATACTTGTTCTTTATAGTAGACTTATTCAGCTGTCGAAAGTCAATACATAGCCTCAAGGTTCCATATTTTTTTTTGACAAAGAGTATTGGTGCTCGCCAAGGTGAAACACTTGGACATATGTACCCTTTCTTCAACAATTCCTCCAAGTGCATTTGTAATTCTTTTAACTCTGGTGTGCTCATTTTGTAAGGTGTTTTTGACATCGGGGCAGCTCCTAGCACTAGATCAATAGAGAAAACTAGATCAATAGAGAAATCTATCTCCTTTTTTTGTGGAAACCCTGGTATTTCTTGGAATACATCCTCGAATTCTTGTAGTATCGAGAAATCTTCAAGGCTTGGCCCCTTTGTCTTTTTTGGCTCCTCCACATGGGTTGCATAAAATTGACACCCTTTTCTGAAACATCTCTTCAGCTGTAAGGATGACATCTCCCTTATAGATATGGGTCTTGGAACTCCTTTCACAGTGATGTGTTTTCCATCTCCATCAAGACATCTAAATGTCTTGCTATGACAATCTAGGACAACATGATGCTTGTCCAGCCAATCCATTCCAATTAGAATATCATAAGACCCCAATGGTATGATATTTAGATCAACACTAGTATTCACACCATTAAGACTTATGGAACAACTTCTAACCATATCATGGCTTCTCCTTTTGGTTCCAGTGGCTAGTTGAACCAAACTTGATTTCCCAAGCTCACTTTTCTCAAAATGTAATCTATCCACTATTTTAGGATCAATGTAACAATGACTTGCCCCTAAATCAATTAAAATTGCAACAAACTGATTTATGATCTTACCTTCTACCTCGATCATGTTGGATTGGTATTCTGCTTGTCGATCATCTAAGGTTACATAAATACTTCCCATGTCTTCGACTATTTTAGCCTCTTGGATGTTGTGCATAGTCTTCACATTGTCCTTTATGTGTGGGAAATCCTTGTACAAGTGATCTTCTTTGCATCCCCAACACTGGATTGGTGGTCTTCCCCTTTTTCCCAAGGAGTCTTATTTCTTGGAATCATCCTTAGCATATTGATCTTGATGATTTTTATTAGGCTCATTTCTATTGAAAGGAGGTTTGAATCCCTTCCTCCTCTGTTCAGAATTCTCCTTCTTCTTATCCTTCCAAGATTTATGCATGGACTCTCTACCCTGCCCTTGCTCATACAAGTATTTAACCTTCATGATAGCCTCAGTCAAGGTCTTGGGCTCATCATACCGAATCTTTTCTTTATAAAATGTTGGCAGTCCACTCAAAAACCTTTGTATCTTTACCTTTTCATCATTTATAAACCCAACATACTTTAACAACCCCAAGAACTTCTTCTCATACTCTGCCATAGTCATGCTTCCCAGCCTGTGTTCAAATAACTCTTGCATTTTCTTATCATAAAAATGCTCTGAGAGGTACTCCCTCTGGAAATACTTCTTGAATTGCTTCCAAGTGATCATATTCTCATTAATATGTTCAGCTTGTTTCAATTGATCCCGCCACATTGCAGCTTTCCCATGTAAGTGGTAGGTGGAAATTATGGTTTCTAGATTTGATGAATAGTTGTGCAATTGGAAATATCTCTTGAGTCCAAGCAACCATGCTACAGCATCATCTTCCCTTTCTCTTTCACCATCAAAGGATGGTGGCTTAAGCTTCCTCATCTCTCCTTGCAAATTATCCACCTCATGTCTCCTTCTTTGGTGCCTAACGGGAGACACCTCTGGACTTCTTAAGGAATATTCAGATGCATAAAACTTTCTTGTTGAGTAAGGAGGTGAGTGGTGTCTATGAGATTTTTTATCACTTATGGAATAACCATCTCTTCCACGATCATCACTTCTTTCATGACACTTGCCTTCTTCCTCTTGCTTTGATCCATTCTTGGCTTGACCTTGAAACTAATTTAAGCTCTGGGAACTTGAGCATTTATCTTAATTTTCTCTCTCGTCATCCTCTCATTGTCTGCCTTGTAGCTCTACACTTCTATTTTAAGACTCTTCACATATTCCAGCAATGTTTCTTGCTTCCCTCAGCCCTTACGTTCGTTGGGTTTTGTCTCTGCATTGCTAATTTTGGTATTCTAGCCTTCGGCCTCTTTATCATGGCTAGAGGCTCCCTCACCTTCTTCCATTTATTCAATATGCATTCTGAGCTGAGGTGTTTAAATCCCTTAATTCTGCAAAATGTGCAAGTGACCATTTTGTCATAATTAAGCATATCATAAACAAAAATTTTCAGTAATGCTACAGATCCTTTCAACTCGTGAAGAATATATATAAATAACACTTCCATGTTATCCCTGGGTCGATACAGAAATCAATTCTGCACGGGCGCTTCCTTCAAACCACTTTCCCAAGTGACCACCACTCGAAACTGCGGGCCAAATCCTTCCTGGCACTTTTCTGTGTTAGAATCACTATATCGGAGATCGTGTGGTTTAAAATCGATCGAGGGTTGATATCGATGGTCAACAGAAGCTTTGGGAATCTGGATTTGGGAGTTTTGGACTATCCACACTCTCAACTCTTCCAGAGTGCCAAGTCTTTAGACTGCAAGATATGTTGCCACATATCATGTCACGATCAATGGGTAGGATTTCCTTCATGGCTTCGGGATTCGGGAGTTTCCCAATCACCTCTCCAAAAATCTCTCGAAGTGTCGAAATACCAGAGGTCCCCTCCTTATTCCATGTATCACCTCTCTATCAACAATGGAGATTAACTCTCACCTTCAAGAGTTCTCAACCCAAGAAACCTGCACTCAAAAATCTCTGGAGTACCAAGTCTCTGAACCTTGGGATCTTGCGCCATGTGTCTACTGTAATCAAGGACTGAGATGGGCTCTGGCCTTAGGGATTCCTCGACCCAACTGCTTATGCCTTGAATCCTCCAGAGTGCCAAGTCTCTGGACTATGAGATCTACTACCATGTGGCAGAAAATAAGGCACGGACATGTGGCCCTATCTGATAGGTGACACATGTCATATAATAATTGGCATGAACGGTCTTTGAAAAACATGAAACACGATGACACATGGTGAGCATCAAGTGCATCCACATCACCCTAGTGCCTCATGCCTTCAGTACTTCGGAACTTCGGGAGACTTCTCCCCACTACACCACAAATCCCTCAAACGTCGAACTCCCAAATCGACTGATCTGTAGACACATGTGCTCAAACACAAACGGTCTAGATTTACTCTGGGGTTCATGACTTTGGAGGTTTTTTTTGTTGAACACCACCACACCCCCGGACTGTCAAATGTTGAATTTACGAACCCTTGCTAATCTTCAGACACATGTCACCGAATATGAAGGATCCATATTTACTCCAAAGTTCGGGACTTCAGAGGTTTTCTTTGTCCAAAAAAGAAAAAACTTCACCAAAATATACCGATCCCCGACCATCGGCCATCAGCGATCAGATATTTCCTTGGTCGATCTTCAACCCTTCACCCAACTCGTCGGTCCCCGACCATCAGCCGTCAGCGATTTTTGTTGTGAACTTCCACGCTTAGAATTTTTTGACAAAATCCTCAGGTGAATCTGGTTTGTTGATATCCTGGCCAAGATGATCCTAACCATTGATTTTCTCCAACCCCCCAAATAGCCAAAATGAATACGAGTCGTCGATGTTCCTCATTTTCAAATCATTGAATCAATCCTAGTCGTTGATTTGGTAAATTTTCCAAACTTTGCAAACATTCGATTTTTTTTTTTAATTTTCAAGGATGAATGGGGACAACTGATCCAAGATCGAACATGATCTCGACCGCCGATTCTCCAAACTTTGTCTAGCATTACAGCGCCCATTAAAACTTGAATTTTTGACCTTCTAAGTCAAATTTGGATCCGCAAATCCGCAGATCAAATCCATTAACTTCTTAGACAATCATGGAATCATTCAAACTCGAATCATTTCATGAATTTGGGGGATTTCACTCAACCGCTTCCATCAATTTTCCCCAAATTCACACACATGTGTGTGTGTGTGTGTGACAGTGAATCTTCCTAATCCGCACTTGTTTTGTCCTGTAACAGTCTGATGTTTGAACCAGAAGCTCTGATACCAATTTGTAACGTCCCCGGCCACCCAATTTAGGAAATGCCACTACAATTCTTCTTTGTTACCAACTGTAACATACCCAGCCTCCCACAGGAAGGGCATGCCACACCAAGAACACACCTCTTGGTGGATTTGAAAACTATGATAACAATTATTTAATAAAGAAGCATGGAATACATACATGCAATGATCAAGATCCATACCACAACATAAAATACATGCACAATATACCATCCACAACATTGACTAGCAAGCATGCATATTATAGGTACAATCTCAGGTATAATAATTTGATACGTAATGGAAATAAATACACAAGAAAAGGAAACCATAACATAGAGCACTTATCTTTTATAAAAGAAGACACCAACTAGTTGCAGACCAAGGACATTCCACCCAACCGTAGACATTGTTGTTCCAAGTCTCAACAACAATGCCACCCCCGAGCTAGGGCTATGAATCCACAAGGACGGTTCGAGAGTGTTACTTGGCTTCCTAAACTAGTCAAAACTCAAGCTCTCACAGGATTCTCCAGCACTCACAGCAATCCAAGTACCCATCTCTCTTCTACCCAGCCTGCACCACCCAAGAGAATGAACCTCCACCCTTCTCTGCCACGTAGTCCCTCAGGCAGTCCTTCTCCTTCCAGGGCTCCAGTGCATCTGGTTCAGAATCTCCATGTTGGGACTCTCATCACTCGCAGCTGTGATCAAAGTTGAACACAAGCCAAGCATCCTAGACATGTAGGCCTAAAATCATGGTTGGATTGCACCAACAATCTCTACAGCCAACCATCATCGTTGTTCTTCAATAGGTCTTCCTCCATTCTCAAGCCAAGACACGAAAATGAGGAAAGATGAGTGAGTGAAGGAATGAATGGAGTGCAGACTCCACAAGAGAGGATGAACAGTGAAGAAAATGGGTGAATGAACATGTGAGGCGACCAACAACAACACCAGAATGGGGATGGGAATGAGAGTGAGCGAATGATCAAACCGAAATGAGAGAATTTTCCAACGGGAGAACCCCTTACACAGACCAGGGACGGGTTTTTGTAATTCGTGGGGATCATGAACCTATTGGCCTTCCCCCAAGAGCTCATGTAACTGATTCCCCCCCCCCCCNCATTACACAAAATGGGTAATATAAAATAAATAATCATGTATCCCCTCAAGCCCCCTCTCTTGTGGAATCATAGCCCCCTATAACTCTAGTCCCTGTATGTCTAGTAGTCAATGATGTATTTATTATTAATAATGATCAAAACATTACATTTCTTAGGCATTCTAGCCTTTTCATAATTGTTTGGGCACTCTAGCCTCTCAACAATGTAACAATACATTATAAAATATGGAGGCTCAAAACCCGGGGTGTTACATTTTCCCACGATGTCCTTCCATGTCTCTGTCAATGGATCTCGTCCCCCAATGGAGTATTTGAATTTGATTGAAGCATGATTCGAGTCGCCAAGTGAATGTGACAACCTTCTTTGTGTTTGACCTCTTTACACCATCAAGAGTCAAATATGATCTTTGTTGTTTTATCCCGGGGAAGATTTCACCTTCGCTCCCCGGCAACGGCGCCAAAATGTTATCACTCTGTAATTTCCCTTGGTTGCGGGAGGAAAACTACAAAGGTAACCACAGACCACTTTGAGCTTGGAATCTATCCTTTCCAAATGAAAGAGGACTATCTCACTGTATATTAAGATCTGTGTCCAGATCTGAAATAGAGATATAGTTTTTAAATGTGGTGGATGGCATAGGTAAAAAATAATCCATTGGGCATGGAGTCTATTTTAAGGTAATGGGAACTATCAGTGATTGGTGGTGGAATTCTCAAGGAAGAAGAGGCAAGATATTAGATGTTTTGAGTTATTCAAATTGTTTTATTATGGGTGAGGGACAAAAATCTAGAACCAAATGAATTTGGAGCATCAATCACAAGATGAATTCCAAAGCGTTTCAGAGGAAAACATATGAAAGTACTCAACAAATATGAAAACAGAGCATAGAAAATGAATTCTATAATCATAAAATTAATGCTAAATACTGAAGAAATTTAACATCAAATGGAGAAACATGAGAGAAAACATATACATAAATACAAAGAGGACACAAAACTCAAAACCTTCCACACAAGAATCTCTGGTAAGAGTAATTCTGGACTTCTGACTGATATTCCATTAAAACTCAAAATTACACAAGTGTTCAAACAGATCTCTCTTCTATGATTATTGCCAACCTTTTGTACATTCAAAATGATCCAATATAAAGGAAAAATCCATCCCTAAGCTAGATAATTTGAGCTTCGACCACTCTCCTCCAATTTTGGATCTGATTACATTATTATAGCAACACGTTTAGAATTGTTTGCTAGGAAATAGGAATCAATTTTCTGGAAAATAGGGGTCAAAGATAACATCATATCTCTCTAATCATGATATTTGTTACAAAACTAAGAGATTTTTTTGTGAATGGGCTCATGCTTGAAAAAATCCTCTTTTTGTTTTCCAAAATTCCTCTCTAGCATCTCGGGATCTGCACCCAAAGATAATGACTAAAACAGGAAATCACTAAATGTTTAAATCTGAAAAATAGGTTGTAAAGATCCATTCAAATATTCCAAAACATGACACTTGTGAAGAAATCGAGAGAGTTTTTTGTGAATAGGATCATGCTTGACAAAATACTCTTTCAGTTTTCCAAAATTCCTCTACAACGTCTCAGTATTTGTGCCCAAATATAATGACTAAAACCTGAAATCATTAAATGTTTAAATCTGAGAAATAGACTGTAAAGATCCATTTGAATCTTCCAAACCATGACACTTGTGAAGAAACTCATAGAATTTTTTGTGAATGGGATCATTCTTGACAAAATCCTCCTTCAATTTTCAAATATTCCTTTCCATTTGGTCAGAAACTGAGTTTGAAGTTGACTACAAAAACAATCATTTCCAAAACTTGCGTAGCAAACTTGCACAATGAACTTGCAGAGCGAGGTTCCTTTTGACATTTTCTTCTATTATTTGGATTTGATTGATGGATGATGGTCATTGATTGATAATTGTACACTTGATATGATGATAATCATCCCTAGGACCACTTCATTACCCTTTCAAACACCATTTTCTTCAACATCCTAATAGATGTCAAACACTTGATTCAGACTTTGACCCTTGAGAAAATTATAGAACACTAATAGAAGGTGTGTCTAACTACTCTCTGGATTTTGATTTCTGTGAACATTGTGTATATGGGAAGCATAATCGGGTGAGATTCCCCTATGGTGCAACGAGGTCAGAAGGAATTTTACAGCTAGTTCGTAGTGATGTATTTGGACCTATAACGGTTCCATCATTGGGAAAATTTGTGTACTATGTCTCATTTATAGATGACTTATCAACGAATACTTAGATACATTTCCTCGGGACTAAATGTGAAGTCTTTGACAAGTTTAAAGAGTTTAAGTCTCTTCTTGAGAATCAAATAGAGAAAATAATTAAGGTGTTGAGGACATATAATGGTGGAGAGTTCTACGGGAATGAATATGAAGAATTGTGTAAGAAGTGTGGTATAGAAAGGTAGAAGAATACTCCATATACACCTCAGTATAATGGAGTTTCATAAAGGATGAATAGGATGTTGATGGAAAAAGCAAGGTCCATGCTCAGTGGTGTCGGGTTAGGGAAAGAATTCTGGGTAGAGGCGGTGGGTATTGCATGTTACTTGGTTAACAGATCACCCTCATTAGCACTAGATGAAATGACTCCACAAGAGGTATGGACTAGTAAGAAACCTTCTCTCACACATCTCAAGGTATTTCGTTGTGAGGCCTATGTTCATGTTCCAAAGGAAAACATGAGTAAGCTAGATAAGAAGGTTGAAAAGTGTATCTTTATTGGGTATAAAGATGGTCTCAAAGGTTATAAACTTTGGAAACCAGAAACTAAGAATGTTGTGTATAGCCGAGATGTGGTATTTAGAGAAATCAAGGATGTTTTCAAACAAGAAGTCCTACCAAGTAAGGAAGAACCAAAGAAAATAGAGTTTGATACAAAGGATGATGAATCAGAATCTACAGAAGAACAAGAATCAGGAGAAGAAGATCCTCATACTCCAGTATTGAGGAGATCGGTGTAGGAAAAAATGCTACCAGAAAGGTATACTCCATCTGATTTTTGTTCAAATTTTGCTATGTCTATTACTTATGATGATCCTAGAACTGTCAGGGAGGCAGTGGATTCAAAGGATGAAAAACTTTAGAAAAATTCCATGGTTGAAGAAATGGCAGCCTTGGATAAGAATGAGGCTTGGGATCTACTAGAGTTGCCGACTGGAACAAATCCCATTGGCAACAAATGGGTATTTAAAAAGAAGTTGAATGTCAAAGGCAAAGTGGAGAAATATAAATCCTGGTTAGTAGTAAAGGGTTATTCCCAGGTTGAGGGAATTGATTTTGGTGATATTTTTTCTTCCGTTGCCAAGTTAACTTCTATCATATTCATCTTATCTATTGTTGTTGTGTTTGATTTTGAAGTAGAACAGATGGATGTGAAGACAACATTCCTACATGGGGATCTGGATAGAGAAATATATATGAAGCAACCGGAAGGTTTTTTTGTGAAGGGAAAGGAGTCGATATGTAAGCTGCAAAAGTCCATGTATGGTTTAAAACAATCACCAAGGATGTGGTACCAAAAATTTGATACTTATATGTTGGGACTTGGCTTCACAAGAAGAAAAGAGGATCATTGTGTGTATTTTAAATTAATTGGTGATGATTTGATTTATTTGGTCTTATATGTGGATGACATGTCACTAATAGGAAACAACAAGGAGATTATCCACGATGTGAAAACTCAATTGTCCTCTAAATTTGACGTGAAGGATCTTGGAGTTGCAAATTTCATTTTGGGCATGGAAATTAAAAGAGATCGAAAAAACATGAAACTCTCGTTAAATCAGAGAAAATATGTTGAGACAATATTGTAGAGGTTTAATACGCAAGAATGTAAATCGGTCAGGGTCCCTATTCTTGTAGGTGTAAAGTTATGTGTGGATCAGTGTCCCAAGACACAGGAAGAGGAGGAGGACATGTGTCATTTTCCATATGCGAGTGAGGTTGGCAATTTGATGTATGCAATGGTCTGTACTAGACCAAACATTTCACATACAGTGGGAGTTTTGAGCAGGTATATGTCAAAACCAGGGAAGGAGAATTGGACAATAGTAAAGAGGGTTTTCAGGTATTTTTGTGGCACTACTAGCTATGGATTGTGCTACCAAGGAACACCAGGATTGGACAGAGTGTTGGACATACATGAATTTGTGGATGCAGAATGGGCTAGAGATCTGGATCATAGGAGATCTACAAGTGGGTACGTGTTTAACATTTTTGGAGGAGCAATCAGTTGGATGAGCAAAATACAGTCTGTAGTGGCACTTTCAACTACATAAGTTGAATACATGGCAGACACTCATGCAAGCAAGGAAGCAATATGGTTACAAATATTGTGTTCAAGTATTGGGTTAGTACAACAAGTTGTAAGGATAGATTGTGACAGTCACAGTGCAATTTTTCTGGCGAAGAACCCGACTTATCATTCAAAGACAAAGCATATTGATGTTCAATATCACTTTGTGAGAGACATGGTTGAAGAAAAGAAGGTGTTGCTGATGAAGGTGAACACTTTGAAGAATGTTGCAGATTCATTAACAATATTTGTGAGCATTGAGAAGTTCTCTTGGTGTAGAGGATCTATGGGAATTGTTGCCCTGGATTGTTGACTATGTAACCCTGTAACCCCATGTATGTAAAGAAAACAACAAGTGGGAGAATGTTGGATATTCTGTCCATTTTTTAGCCATTTTTTGGCACATGGTTTTTCGTCGATGGTTTTCTATTTTCAGTTAAGGAATTAGGGTTGTTGACTAATCCAGGTCGTTGGATTAGGGTTTTGGATGTTGTTGGATTCTATATGTATATTGTATTGTAAACAATGTATGATGTGAATGAATATAGAATATGTTTGTTTTCCCAGTTTGGGTTTCCAAGGGAAAAATCTCCGTGTAATGTGTGTATTTGTCATTGTATCTTTTTTGTTCTTTTATTGAAGATCTTTTTGCGATAAAATATTGTACAAGGTTAAAATCTACATCTCGAACTAGAGAATGAGTGAACACCCAGTTGAAAATGAGGTTGTACAGTGCATGAGGAATCCTAGTCGTCGTCGTACAAACTTGGTTGTATGCAAAGAAAAGGGAAAACAAATAGAAACCCTAAGAACACTCCAAAAATGTCACTGATCAGTTGTTTAGTATGTGGATCTATTGTTTAATTGATGAGAAAACCCACAGATCTAGCTTCGCTTGTTAGGAACTCTCATATTGGCCTCCAAAAGTGAAGATCAAAACCTCAATCAATAACTCGACCCTCTGAACAAGAAAATTTCTCTCTCTTAGAAAGAATGCAACCTTCCATAGTCAAACTTGACCTTCCAACTGTCAAAACATCTTGCCAAGCTTCAGAATAATGCCCTCAGGTAGAGAAATTAGTAGACTAGCAATGAAAAAAGATGGTCATACAGGTACAAATGCCTCCCAGCAGAGAAATCGACCTTATAGAAGACAAATTCAACCTCAAGTAGTCAGATCGACCCTCACAACAAGCACATGGGGCCAGATTTGCAAAACAATGGTGGCCATACAACAAAAAAGTAAAATAACACAACCGTGCATTAAGAAAAATCATTTTGTATGGCCTTTGATTGGAGAGTGGGTTGGTTGGTTAGTTAATCAGTGAAAAACCACACCCAACAAAAAATATTCCACTGCAAATGACCTCTTGGATCAAAAGATATTATCTTCGGAAGAAAAACTAGGCTTGGTAAAAAAAAATTGGACTGGTAAAAAAAATTGGTTCGATAAATGCCAAACCTAAAAATCTACCAAAAAAACTCTAGGTTTACCAAAAAATTAAAATAACCTAGGTTAGACAAGGCAAATTAATTTAAAAATTGGTAAACTGAAGCCGATTTTGACGAACCAATAGTCGATCTTAGATGAAAGCTATATTCCAAAGACAATGGTGAGTTCATATTTTTTTTTTAAATATACATAAATGTGAGAAATCTGAAAAACAAGGGTTAGGATTTTGCGAAAAAAAAAGTTCAATCTTGTAGCAAAATACCCAAATCTAAAGAGAAACCTGAATGGCTACTACATTTGATGGAAAAACTACAAAATAACGAGAGCCCAAATAAATATGAAGAAAATGTTATTGTTAAAAAAAATTACCAGAGATAGAGTATTGTAACCTGCTATGATACCATGCTATAATATTGAGACATATGAATAAACATACAACAATATAAAACACCATAACCTTATTAGTTTATCCTCCTATCTATATAAAAACAACAAACAATCATAATAAAAAAGAGACAAGAGAACAATAATACACCAGATATATGTGGTAAAACCCCAAAATTGGGAAACATCCACGGGAAGGTATTGTTTTCTTTATTCTTCGGAAATATCCAATCTTACACTCGAGAGCACCTCCACAAATGCTTTACCATTTACAAAGATAATACTCTTTCATTATATCTCATGGGTCTCTCTTACCTTTATTATATACCAAGAGATATGGAGGAATTACAACCCAATAATACAGGTGGGATAAATGTAATTTCACCTCTTTATATAATAAATGATAACGAAAATGGTTTACTCCATGATGAATGTGAGATAAATCTTTTACATAAGATTACAACTTCTTTCGACATAACACTAGACATTATTACCTTCCAAAGTAACACATTCCAACATCTATATCTTTTACAATTTCAAATATTTTAAGATCCTAACCTATAGTAGTTGGCTTACCAATTCCCATGCATGAAGGTTCATTTTGATCCTTGTACCAATGTTTAAGAGTATATTGTGAAAAGGCTCTTTGATTGTCAGATGGTATCCCTCTAACTCTTGCCTCGTCTTGCTAATAGAATAAATTGTGTTTGAACTTGTACCAGTCAACATTGCACCATAAAACAGTAACTTTGCACAAATTCATGCTTGTGGGGCATTCATCATCAATATGTGCACTCAACTCGTACACAATATGCCATTTTCTAATGCATTCATTCTATCATCATTGTTGACACTATCAATGTAGTCCCAAATTATAAAAATTAATCCATTCTTATACAACTTTATATCATCATTCTTGGCATTATTAGTGTAATCCCAAATTATAAAAATTAGGCCTTTCTTATAAAACTTTATCATCATTGTGTTATGGATTATGAAACACAACCCCAACTTGTCTTTACTAGCCCACTTAGCCCAACCTCATTGGGCGTAGTGTATCTCTAGGTAGGTCAAGGGTCGTCCTTTACAAGGCATCTTAACAATGTTAAGTTTGTCACTTAGTTCGAAACAATAAAAAAAAAAACTTAAAAATGGATTACATTGATATTCTAATAATTATATGACCATATATGTAATTAGTTTAATTATTTAATTGTTTATGTGGCATTGTTCAACAAGCTTGGGAACAATTGTGGTGTGTGATGAGTTTCACATTATTGATTAAGGTTATACCTTTTATTAGTTTTAATATTTGAATAATTATACCAGTGTAGATCCATCTTAACTCTAGATCTATCATGTGTCGAGAGGGATCCAATCCCTCGAGGTGCAAACCTCCTTTTAGAGCGAAAAACTTGAATAAAGATTTGGACCTAGAGGGACTTGATCCCTCTCGGTGCATGATAGATCTAGATTTAAGATGGATATACGTTGGTTCCAGTCGCAGGCAAGAACGTCAAAATTTTAGATGATAATATTTATCTATATGTATATGTTTAAGATGAACTTGATACTTTGAAATTTACATCATTATGAATCCAAATAATAACAAAGTAAAAAAATTTAGTGATGAAGTTGTTGAATAATAAAAAAATGGAATGGTTAAGATATTGATTAACATATATACTACATCATATCATCGTATCATTAAGAAGTGATATATATTGAATAGCTCATATATTACATAGTAATTAATCTCAATCTATCTTCTTCTGCTTTTCTGTTAGACACACAGGCACACTTTCCCATATTTTTATATCAATCATATGGAAATGGAGGTTGAAATTGGAGGCCATGCAGAGCTTTAACTCGATATATTGCAGTAAAAGTGAGACCTTGAGGAATTTTAAGCCTCCGGAGTTTTTCACATTTTATATATCTTCATATTATAATGGTTTTAATACTAATAGATAACTCACACCTAACCAAACAAAGTATAGGACTTCAACATATATATCTGTTTTGAAATGGGTTTTCACTGAGTTATTTCTAAATTCATTTCACTTAATAATTTGAAGTATCTCACACATGAAATCAATATAGAGGAATAATTTCCTTCATATAATTTCTTCAATTAATCAATGCACTAATAGTGATATTGAAATCAATATAAAGGATTAATTTCACTCGTATCAATCGTAGTATTTTCACTTAAATCAATGCACCCTATTGTTTTATGTTATATCATTGTTAAAATGAATACAACTACTTGAATATGTTAAATCATTGTTCATTGTATGATCACTTAAATCAATGCACATTGTTTTTGCATTATGATACCAGACAGAAGGGAGCTTTAGAAAGACTCAGACTAACTTTCCCTCGGACTCCTTCCACCCTACCTTCTAATGAACCCTTCATCTCCTTATATACAAATTTTTCGGAGATGAGAATCATTTTGGGATGGGACTCTAGACCCTAAATGTCTGCCACACAATCTACTTTGGAGATTTGGCGGTAGTGATCATGCAAGATTCTTCCGACCAAATCATATTTTTATTTCTTATCACCTAAATAAAATTATACTTTTAGATCTGGCAGGGTAGTCGTACAAGATTCCCTGACCAGATGTCACATTTCTAGGACACGTATTAAGGAATCTTGGAAATGCGGGTCAATCCACGCCAAAAGTTGGAGAAGTGATCCAAGTTTCCAAGATGCCTTTCATTATTTATTACATAGTGGAGGTTTGTCACGTCAACCCACGGAAACTGATTGGCACCATTGTTGGCCAATAAGACTTGAATGACACTATGGAGGTTAGAAACGTCAACCCACGGAAACCGACTGACACCATTGTCGGTCAGTAACACATGTAAGCATCTTTGATATATCATTCTACTGGTTGGTCATGGAAATGATTAAAGCGATCTGGGTCCCAATGCTGAGTGTATATTTCTCGATACATCTTTGGATCTTCTTCACTATCTTCATCCTGTTGCAATACGTACTTTGCTCGAATAACCCATGGTTGTTTTTCTCTTACAAAAAGCATTCGGTAATCATCTTCAGAGATTTTCTCTAAGTTGTAGACATTGTTTGGAAAATTTCGATGATGAAATAAAAACATTCTTGCAGTGTCAATAACATCAGGATGTATAGCACTGGGATTTAGACCAAACCTTTTCCACCAATTTTCAAACCAGTCTGGTTCTGGGAAAGAAGTGAACTGTTCAGAAAATTTAATTATGCAATAATAATATATGTATCTGTCAATCCATATACACATATGATCCCACATGGCCTTATACTGGAAATAATTTATTTGAAATATTTGTTGATAAGGATATTGTTGAGGCCATGACTGTAAAGTCCTCATCCTATTTATTTGAAAATAGGACCAAGTTGGAGTTTGATTCCACCTTTGTGTTTCTTGGCAAAACCAGTTTCTGTTAGCAGACCTGATTCTAGATATGTCTCCCATTTCTACCAATTTTTGTCTTGCAGCAATAGTAGGAGCTTGGTGTATTTGTCCAATCATATGTTGTGGTGGAATCACAATTATGTTGGTATTTGAAGAGAAACCTGGGAGACCAAATTCAATCCCTTCGAACCATCGTAATTCCCAATGTGGTGCCCAATTTCTGGAATAGGTTTCCCAGTCTAAGTTATCATCAATATATTTTGTAACTAGAACATTCCTGTAGTCATCCCAAGTGTTGATAATAATCATGTTTTTCGGTTCTTTGGAATAATAATCAATATGGGCATGGGATTTTGAGATAAAGGCTAAGATTTTCTTCTTAGCTGGATGTCCTTTAATTCCTGGCATAGTGATGAAATATCCAGGATTACCATTTGAAGTTTTAGTAGAACCATGTGGCTCTACTACTGACAGGAAAGGTGTTCCCAGAATACTGTCTACTGGAAGTTCAGACAACAAGAATTTCATTCCTAATGCATATTCATCAAACAATAGGATGCCCTTAGGAATTTCAAAGTCCATATTAGTAGGAACATTCCCCAATCCTATAGCAGAGAAGCTGCTCGGAAACCAATACTTATGGGGAATTAGATATTTATGAATAAGATTCATATCAGAACCTGTATCCAGTAATGCATTTAAACAAAAGATTTCAGAATTTATTTATAGCTTTATTTGAACATGATACTTCTGAAATATAATAGGCAAGATCTTCATAGCAGTCAGCCCTTGAATTTTAGCTGTGTCTTGAGGCCTTGTTTCCATAGGTACATCTTCTAGTGGAGGTGGTTGAGAGTCTAGTTGATCTCTGATATTTCTGATTTCTTGTCTTGCCCAAAAGTCTACTTTGTAACTTTCTTTAGATTCTTCTTCAATCTTTTCTAATTTATTTTTTAAACCAGCAACTTCCTTTTTCAAAAAGACTATTTCTTTGGCTAAATCAGCTGCTGAAGTATGTTGTATCTTAGCTTATTTGTTATGTTTGATGAAAGTTTTTGTGTTCCTTTCAAAAGAAGCTTCTAGAAATAAAGGCTTACTAATTTCTTTCCTCAGAGATTCAGGATTTTTCAACCTTTGTTCTGTATTCAATGATTTCAAGAAGGTTTCGAGAAGGGAATTTTTCATTTCTCCTTCTAGTAAAGCTTTAATTTGTGCTAGCATGTGTGATTCTTGATCACCTGTGCTGCTATACATGAAAATTTTTATTTTTTCTCTGAATTTGATATCTGGCTTGGATTCAGACTCAGAAGTGTCTTCACAAAAACAGAAGTTCGGATTTTCACATGTGCAATTTTGATTTATCAAAACTTCTTCTTCTGAGTTATATTCAAATTCATAAGTACTATTAGAATCTGAACAACAACCTTGTTGCATCAGATTAACTTCTTCTCTTTTTGGAAAGGGATTATGCGGGCACTGGTTTGTTTGATGGTCATTTGCTCTGCACCTATTGCAATGTACTCTTAGAGCTAATTACTTCTATTGAGCTTCTTTGGCTCTTTGTTCAAAGTATTTCCCTTTTGAAGCCTTGGAATTTTTACTTTCTGGACAATTACTTGCAATATGTCCAGTTTTGCCACATATCCAACATTGGATTTGTTGTTTAGCCTGATGAGTATGGGTTTTTAATTTGATATCTTTAGGCTTGTAATAGTGAGTTCTTGGCTTGTACTTATACTTTTTCTTTTCTTTGTATTTTTCCAGCTTCTTCTTTTTTCTTCTCACAGGGTCTGTAATGTACAAACCATATTTTTCACAAATAGATTTTATGTCTAGTAAATGAGAAAGATTATTTACAAAGTTATGGACTTTCATGTTTATACAAAGTCCTACCAGAGCTTTTGTGATGAGAGAATAGATTTATCCCCATGTATATACTTCATATGGAAGTTTAAAAACTTCCTGCATCTTTAGGTATTCTACAAATTTACTAGGGATGGCAGCCAAATAAACTTGTTTCCATAAAATATTTTGGTTGTCTTTAACCTCAAAAATTTTGTGTCCAGTCCTTATGGAATTCTTCATATTCTGACATCCTTCTACATTTCATATTCATAAGAATTTGCTCATGCCAACTCTTCCTCGGTTCCACACCAATGTTCTAAAATCAAGGTGGTAAGGGCTCCTATCATATTGTTGTGAGGAGTCCCATCTAAATGGTATACTACATCACCTTGTTCATCTCTTAAGATTTCTGCTTCCATCTTTGCAATCATAATGGGGGATGAAATGACTTCCCACCATTTGCTCAGTGTTCCAGTAAAACATTGTATTATGGATTTGCATGCTTCAACTTCGGTTTTTCCTTTCATACACATACTTTGTATGAAACATACATCCTATCAATCATTTGTCTAATCTATCCAACTGACATACTATCAATATTCCACTCTGGAAACCAATCTTCTACAAAGGTTTGGGTTTCAGGTAATTTTCCTTTTCCTAAGAGATTTGGTGCTGGAGGTCTATTTACATGGTGAGGAAGATTCTCATAAGTAGGTCTTTGTATAGACACAAGAGAGAGATTATTTTTTAAAGAGGTTTATGGATTATCTTTTTTCAGGGGGAAAATGATGAGGAAACTTTTTGTCCATTGTGGATTCAGAAGGTTTAAATACAAGGGACACAATGGAGATTGGATGATTTGGAAGGATAAAAGGTTCAGGAATGGATTTGTCAGGAATATGATCTTTTTGTTTAATCTCTAACAGAGATTTACCCATTGTTGAAAAGGCTTCTCCTAATCCTTCCATTAATTCTTCATGATCCGTTTTGGACTCTTGAGATTTGTAGGATATTTCCTTCAAAGTTTTGTCCAATTTTTCTTCAACATTTGTAACTTTATTATTTATTTCATTGACTGACTGGACCACAGTGTTTGTAGAGACTTGTAGGTCTCTGATTTGTCCACGTCTAGCATAGTCATTTGTTACAAATGTATAGGTTTCCATACCTCTCAATGTTGTATTAGTCCAATTTAGTTGTTCTGATAATGATTGGACTTTCTTATCAACACCCATTGATTGGGTGGAGTCGTCAAAAAGCAGTAGAGGTACTGCTCTGACCTGTCTATTATTGTCTTCTAGGACAATACCTTTGAATGGGGGGAAATTCGAATTCAATTCAACTGTTTGGCCTTCCAGACTCTTCCACTTATGTCTAGGAGGTGTTTCAGATCCTCCTTACATCATTTGGACTTCAGCATTTTGAATTAATTTCTTCCATTCATAGAAATAAATCCATGTATTTTTATCAGAGATATATTTCTTCCATTTTTGTGACAATCTTGCTTTCTCTTCATCTGATGTAGCTATGTTGAAGTCAGATGTTTCTGGATTTGTGAACAAATCCAAGTTCAACATTTTCTTGATCCATACTTCTTCTATGTTTCCTTTGGGACATCCTTTCATTATTGAATGAAATTTATGAATTTCATCCACTGAGGGTCTTTGTATAGATTCAGGTAGAGGATTTGAAAATCTACATTCAGGAATAACTTGATTACATTGCTCAATGTAACCTAACCCATATTTAGGTGTCCTGGGAGGTCTCATTCCTTTATAGATGTCTTGTAGTCTAGGATCTAAAGTCTCAATTGTTGGCATAAAATGAAACATAAAGCAATGTTGAGACTCGGAGACGGTACTTTCAATAGTATTATTTATAGAACGGCAACAAACTGAAGAATCCATGTGAAATGGGAGAGATAACTATAACTACACAGGAAAGCAGGGCTTTTAATCTTAGTCCTTTGCTCCGGAGAGAGAGAATGTCAGATAGGCTCATGGCCGACTGCTCAGGTAAAAACTAGTTACTCTATCAGGAAGTCGCAGAAGTGGAAACCTTGTCTTTCAAAGGCCCAAGACTTCTAATACGGCTTCATAGAGTCGCAAGAGTGGAAACCTTGTCTTTCAAAGGCCTGAGACTCTTGATACAGCTCTAGAGATTCTTTATTTACTTTTTTAACAAAACAAAACAACCTAACAGAGTGAGATATTTGTTATCATACCCAGCGCGAAAATGGCTCTGATACCATTTTCGCACTGGGTATGATAACAGATCTCTCGCTCTGTTAAGTTGTTTTGTTTTGTTAAAAAAAAAGTAAAGAAAGAATCTCTAGAGCCGTATCAAGAGTCTTGGGCCTTTGAAAGACAATGTTTCCACTCTTGCGACTCTCTAAAGTCGTATTAGAAGTCTCGGGCCTTTGAAAGACAAGGTTTCCACTTCTGCGACTTCCTGATAGAGTAACTAGTTTCTACCAGAGCAGTCGGCCAGGAGCCTATTTGACATTCTCTCTCTCCAGAGTAGAGGACTAAGATTAAAGGCCCTGCTTTTCTATGAAGTTATAGTTATCTCTCCTATTTTCACATGGATTCCTCTATTTCTTTCAGAGAAATACAAAATGTTGAAGATCAAAGTACATCTGGAAGAGATTCTATTGGCAGTTTAGAATCTATGTTCGCTAACAATAGATCACACGGTTTAAATTATGCTAGCATTGAAGAGGTAGAAACCCAGCCTCAACCTGCCTGGAAATTACCTACTATATCTCCCAGCCAAGTCTATAAAGACCTAAACATGTTTCATCTTAAGGTTGTCTCCAAAGTAATAGTAAAAGAATCAGTGAGTCGAATACAACAAAACAGTGATGTCAGACAGACTATTCCTTTGATAAATGTTAAATAAGTCCAAAATGAAGCCAAAAAACATGGAACAAATTATTTACATTTTGGATGTATCCGAGTTGGAATTAGTCCTCCGGTTCATAAAGGCATTGATGCCTATGTTCTTTGTACAGTGAGAGATATGACTCACAACAAATTTACTGATTCATTAATAGGAGGTATAGTAGCCCCTTTATCTAATGGTCCTGTCTATTTTGACTATTTTCCTAATGTTTTTGTATATACTTTTGATGATAACCTTGGAGACATTTTAAAACTCCAAATCAAAACTACTAGGTTTGATATGTGTCAAACTAGAACAAATATATCCATACAAACTAGGGGATGCTTTAGGCACACCAATACTTTATACCCTGCAGTTTTGTACACCCCTAGCAGAACTTCACAGTCTAGTACCCTTGTTCTCACAGACCCACTAAATCAAAAAATGGAGCATCAAACGATAAGATGGGAAAATTTTTCTTTTCCTACAGATTGGGTCATTAACACACCTAAAGCCCCTATCCCAAGGTCAATCACTTCTGCCCAAATAAGAGAATCAGCATCTTCTGTAGTCATTTCTTTTCCACAAAAATCTCTATCTCGTAACAACTCTTCAGTTTCCTCCTCATCATCTACCTCATCCTTTTGTCTAGATCCTTCACTTCAATCTTTGGAAAATTCTATTGGTCATGTTCCTTATGTTGTCCAATGCTTAGATTGTAGTAAATTGGTTACACTATCTACTCTCTCTGCATTCAAATAAGAAGACCAATTACAATTTCAACATAGCCACCATAATCCCCGTACTAACCTTCCACCCACAAAGTCTATAGCAAAAGAACCCTGTCCTTACCCATAGTGTTTTGATTTCCCTTTTCCCCATGAACCACATGTTCTTGTTATAAGGGCAAGTCCTAATACAGAAATTAACAGAAGATGTCAAGCAAGTATACCACCTAACATCAAAAGGCCATCTATACCTGAAATCCAGAACTTCCTTTCTCTGATGGCTGGTTGTAAAAAACATAAAGTAAATCCAGATTGGATGAAAGCAGTGTTAAATTGGGATCTTTTTACTCATCCGAGTGCAGAAATATTTGCTTCTAACATCCCAGATGAAGAAAAACTAGAGTTATCAAAAGAATGGAAAAGCTATATGGATGAAAAGGATACATTCTTTTCCTTTTATGAATGGAAGAGTAAGAGAAGACTTTTGAATCTATTCAAGCCAAGAAATTGTTCTAAAAAGGCTTTAGAACCATGTTCAATTAAGCCAACATGTTGTTCTGTCCAAAACCTCTCTATCTCAAACCTGGGGAAAGAAATAGGTAAACTCAAAAACTTTATCAAAGAACAAAAGAATGAGACAGAACCAAAAGTAGAGCAAGTATTTCCAATTCAGCATCAAAAGTTTCATGTTCTTATGGATTTAAAAATTCAAGGAATGCCTTTTCATCTGAAAACTCTGTTGGATACAGGATCTGATCTCAATCTTTTGAATAAAGAAAGTATTCTTGTACAATTTTGGCAAAAGACTCAAGCAAGTGTTGTTGGACTTGGAAATATTCCAACAGAAATTTCTTTTGAAGTCCCTGAAGTTACACTTTGCTTCAAACATTATTGCCTGCACTTAAAATTTCTGCTAGCTAACATACCTATAGCCTGCATCTTGGGGACACCATTCTTTGCTGCAGTAGAACCCCATGGATCCACTATGCTAGCCAAAAATAGACCTGGTTATTTTATCAGCATCCCCTCTGCATCTAAAGATAAAAAGGTGACTATAAAACTTCCTTTTGTGTCTGTTCCTAGGATATCAAATATGGTACAGACCATACAGAATAAAATTTTGAAAATAGAGGAATTAAAAGGACAGCAAGTTGGGATCAGAATAAAAGAGCAGTTAAACCAAAGCCAAATTCAATAAAAAATTCTTTTGTTGAAACAAGAATTCATTGACCAAGTATGTTCAGAGAATCCCACAGCATTTAGGAAGCAAAAGAGACATGAAGTATCTCTTCCATACAAAGAATACTACCAAGGAAAACCTTGCAAAAGCAGAGTGATCCCTATGAATGTTGAATACTAGAGATTATGTGCAGAATAAATTAAGGGTCTCCTAAAAAAAGGACTAATCAGAGAATCTACTAGTCCCTAGAACTGTTATGGGTTTTATGTGAATAAACATTCTGAGCAAGTAAGAGGAATTCCCAGGCTAGTGGTAAATTATAAGCCTTTAAATAAATCTTTGGTTGATGATACATATCCCATTCCAAATAAAACCAGTCTGGTTACTAGGATTGTTGGTGCCAAAGTATTTTCAAAATTTGATCTAAAATCAAGATTTTGGCAAGTGGCTGTTAAAGAAGAAGATAAATTTAAAACATCCTTTAATATACCAGCTGGACATTATGAATAGAATGTTATGCCATTTGGTCTAAAGAATGCACCAGCCAAATTCCAGAGGGTTATGGATGACACATTAAAACCCTATTTTGATTGGCTTATTGTATATATTGATGATATACTTGTCTTCTCTTCTTCTATAGATCAGCATTTCAAACATCTCAAGAATCTTTTACAAATAATTAAGCAGGCAGGCCTAGTTTTTTCAAGGAAGAAACTTGAATTATTCAAAATAGAGATCAAGTATCTAGGCCATACTATAAAAAATGGAGAGCTTACTTTGCAGACACATGCAGTAGAATTTGCTGATAAATTTCCTAACAAGATAACTGATAAAGTTCAGTTGTAGAGATTCTTGGGTAGTTTAAATTACATTAGCCATTTTTACAAAAGATGTGCCCAAGACAGAAAATTATTAAATGACAGGTTAAAGAAAGACCCTATTCCTTGGTCTGAAGCACATTCTCAAGCAGTCAGAAATATAAAAGCCAAGGCCAAAAATCTTCCTATTTTTTCCCTCGGAGTCTTTCTAAAGCTCCCTTCTCTCTGAGCTTTCGAGTCATTATGTGTGCAAGTTTGTGTGCAAGTTTTTGCAAGTCTATAAGTGTGCTAAGAGTGAGTAGAGCATCCTGCTCATATTGTATACCCTGGCTTTAGAGATTCTACTCTCTATTTTAATATAAAAGACTTCTGCAAGTGTTTATGAGTATTGAATGTTGTCAACTAGTGTGCATCTGTTAATATTCTCGTTTCTACTTGCCTATTATTACAATCTGTGTTCCTCGAAAGGTTTGTGTTGAGATTCTCTCAAGGGGTAGATAAATTTCTCTCATCGCTGGAGATAAAGTTCTCGAAAGGAAGTTGTGCCGAAGTTCTCTTAGGTCCTGAAGCACCTGTAGTAAGTCCCGCAAGGCAGGAGGCCGCTTAGGGTAGTTTTGGGTGTTGGGTTGTTTGACGGTTCGCTAGGAGTTTCCTGAAGGTTCACATAAGGCTTGACGGTGGGGTTCACATAAGGATCACCTTGGGGTTCGCTAGGAAATCTGGATTGGTTCTGCAGAGAGTAGCAAGAAGTAGAAGGTCAAGTAGCAGAAGAAAATAGAAGCACAAGACAGATCAATATTCAAGCCTCATACTCCGTCGGAGGAAGCCTCTGAGTTAAATGGTATGATAACAGATCTCTCGCTCTGTTAAGTTGTTTTGTTTTGTTAAAAAAATAAAGAAAGAATCTCTAGAGTGGTATCAAGAGTCTCGGGCCTTTGAAAGACAAGGTTTCCACTATTGCGACTCTCTGAAGCCATATCAGAAGTCTCGGGCCTTTGAAAGACAAGGTTTCCACTTTTGTGACTTCCTGATAGAGTAACTAATTGCTCTAAATTATTTATCATTGTGTCATCACTAAAATCAATGCATTGCATTGTTTTGCATTATGGCATTATTGAAATCATAACAACTATTTGCTCTAAATCATTTTTTAGTGTACCATGTCTAAAATAAATACACCTTATTGTTTTGTGTTATATCAATGCTAAAATCATTTAGACTCCCTTATTTCTCTCAATCATTTATTTAATATCATTACTGAAATCAATATGCCCTATTATTTTCTGTTATATCATTACAGCCTGAGTGGGCCTAATGGTTAAGAACATGTGCTTCCTCCTAAGAGATCACAAGTTCAAATCCAGAGGGGGGTAGGGTATGTATACCTCCGTAGACTTTACCAGTCAAATCGTTGGGCGGCGGGGATCTCATACACCAATTTGGTGTCTAGCTTGGTTGTGACCTTAAAAATAGATTATTATTATTATTATTGTTTTGTGTTATATCACTATCACTGAAATCAATGCACCCTATTGATTCATGTTATATTTGTTAAAATGAATATAACTACTTGATTATGTTGAATCATTTTTTATTGTATCATCACTTAAAATCAATGCATATTGTTTTGCATTATGTCAGTATTGAAAAAAATGCAACTAATTTCTCTAAATCATTTATCATTGTGTCATCACTAAAATCAATGCCTTGTATTGTTTTGCATTATGTCATTATTGAAATCATAGAAATTAATTGCTCTAAATCATGTTTCATTGTACCATCTCATGAGTGTCCTTACTCTGGTAGGTAGCTTTCCAACGACCCCCCTTCATGTTGTGGCACTATCCCCCAGACGTTTCTAGCATTCCATAGCGCGAGAGAATTGACATAGCAATTAAATCGAGATTAATTACCATTAGTCGTCGTCGGAGAGACTTGAATTCAATGCAATTAAATTGAGCTACCAACCAAGCCGGCGTAGAAGTAGGATATCAGACAAGGAAGAAGCACAACGCATAAGGGATACATTTTTCTTGTCTCGGACCTTACCAAATCTGTCGCTACTTTCAAAAGAATATCCATGCTCATTTCCGAAAAATGATATCACCAGATGAATCGTTGGATGGAAGTCCCGAGTCACTCACAACTATATCGTGTGTTTCTTGATGAGCAAGTAACCGAGAAGGTAACGAAAACTTGGTGTTTATACATATATATTCATGACTTGGTAGATTTTAGGACCGTCATTGTACAGTAAAGGGTATCGAGTGAATTGATAAGGTTTTTTTTTTTGTTTTTTTAAACACATGCAGTATTAAGAATTTTTGTGGTAGGCATGCTTATGATGTTTGTCGTTATTTAAAAACTTAATATTATGACTCCTACACTACTTATTTTAGATCAGTAGAGTTTTTGCAACAATATTTTAAGTTAAAGAGGTACCAATTTTAGATTCACGGTAACCTCCTCCAATGTATCTTTCCCTTCCCACTCTCGTGTTTCCCTTATCCCAACTATCAATTTTTCCATATTAATCATTCTCCTACTTTCTGATCAGAATCTGGTAAGTACAAAGTATTTAGCAACACCCCACCAGGAAAGAGATTGTTCTTAATGTTGGGTGTTTTTTATCCCCATCGTCTGGGATCTCACATTAGAGGTCTCTGTAGAATTATCTTCTTACGCCATAAGGTTTTCATATTCCTCCACAACTGCTAGTTTTGTTGATCTTTCTGAGGTGCACATATGCTTAGCATTTAATGTTTATTGGAGGACATCGTGTGAATAATGTAACCCAATAAAATAAGGATATTACCTATATCTCTTTTTTCCATTTCAAATGAGAAGAACCAAATAACAAAGTGTAGATTTGAAGAGCGTCAATGTATAGTAAGAGGTATTGAGTGAATTGATAAGGTTTTTGTTTTTTTTTAAATGCATGCAATATTAAGAATTTATGTGGTAGGCATGCTTTGTTGGACAACTGAGAGGGGCGGGTGAATCAGTTGTCACCGAACTTAAACAATTATTCTTCTTTTTAAAATATTTATAAGGCACTCAATGATGATCACAATAATGCAGGGAAATAACCAATGGCACATTCAGCATCAGTCACATATATGAGAAACACAGAGACAGATATTTCCCAAGGAAACCCATATAGGGTAAAAACCTCTTCTTCTTTATATGATAAGTATTATTTACATTATTTACATTATCATACATATGAGCACCAACTCATTGTGAGGCTACAACCTCTGTTTTGCAAGCTGCAACTTGCTGAGAGCACCAACTCTCTGTTTTTCTCTAGCACCCACTAGAAGGAAGCACCAACTCCCTGCTTTCTCTAGCACCAACTAGAAGGAAGCACCAACTCCCTGGTTTCTCTAGCACGGACTAGAAGGAAGCTACAACTCCCTGTGTTCAAGCACCCACTTGAACCTCTAAGGACAACAGTCCTCCCTAGCACCTCCCTACCACCCTGAATTATGAATATGAAATATTGAATCCTATTACAGTGATATAGTGTTCAATAATAGCTTACCAGTCTCATCACTGTTCTACTGCATTTCGTTGCTCTGTCTACCTCACTACCTTCCTGCACACATAACTTGTGTTGTCTATTCTTTTGCCTTTTATGCTCTGGGCACCATGTCCATTCACTGCATAGTTCCTCTTCTGTTCAATTCAGTTGTTGCACTTCCCTCCTCCTTCACGCATGAATCGCCTTCAACAATAGCAACCACAGCAACAGCAACCGCATCTCTTCTCTGTACTATGTATTTATAGCTTTTGTGCACCTTGTGCATCCAATGCACGCAATCCCTCTGCCTACTCACACCACGTTGTTATCCTCCACAACTTGAGTGCTCTGTCTTATCATCATCGGGACTCTTCAAATTCTCTGGTCGTTTTTCCACTCGTTTAGCATCATTGTATGTTATGCTGAGATTCCTCAGCCTCTCTGGCAGTTGAGACTCTTCGTCTTCTCTGTGACAGTCGAGCTCACCTTCTATGTTCCAGTTACAAGCTTCAATGCTCATCCAGCTGCCAATCGCCTCCACGAGCATCTTCATCCCTCTTGAATATTCCTAGAGACTCTTCATCTCCTCTGTCAATCACCCCGAAGTGTCTTCGAGTCCTCTGGCAAAAACCATCAATGGTTTCTGGCAGTTTCACTGTGTCGTGCAACAGTAGCCCTCCGATTATGCTCAAATTCACCTGCACCGTTGGATTAAGTCTGAAGAGTATTGTCGTTATTTACCCGTTTGGCACTTTCGCAATTCAGAGATTCTGCAATGAGACATATTGAGTCTCCATGTCACAAGCTCTGAAAAGGAGCTTGGCTGCTCTAGCTCCCTCCTCTACATGACCACAGGCGGTGACCTCTGGTCACACCAACAATTCACCTTTTCGGTATTTCGACATTCGTATGATCCAGTGTTTCGACACTCCCATACGCGATCCCCGAAATTCCGAGGCGGAGCTTATCTGCACTAGGTCCTTCCTCCACGTGACCACACGCGGTGACCACAAGCTGTGCCAAAAGGCACTTCAGATCTTGCGAGTTTATAAAATTCATTGAGTCTGATCAACGGTTGAAATCTCCATAGATCAGACGGTCCAAATCTTATCGTGATCTCGCATCTCGCAAGTTTCCACACCATGCTCCGTTGACTCCAAGTCAGCGACTTGTCCTATGATTCGACAGTCCAGATCTGATCTTAATTTGACGGCTGCGATTAAATCACGATTTCGCATCTCACAATTTCGATGGTCATGTTTCTTGCCTCTCCAAGTCACTAGTCACGAAGCTCCGAGATGGATCTAGATCAACGGTCCAGAACAAACCTTGATCTGATGGATACGATTAAATCGTGATTTTGCATATCGTGATTCCTTCGATGGAGGCTCTTGTCACTCCAAGTTGCGATAGGAGAAACTCTGAAATGGAGCTTAGATCAATGGTCCACGTCTTTTGGTGTATTGATGGTCAGGATCTTTTCATGATTTCACAAGTCTTCATTGTGTCTGCATCAGGATTTCAAGATTTCGCGAACTCGCTTCACCTTGCACTTTTAAAGATCGTGCAGATTCTCCTGGATCCTACGATGGTCGATCCTCACGCTCGGATCTAACGCTTGAGATCTATCCTCATATCTGCGCACTCTTCATGTCTACATTGAGATTTGACAGTCATCAGGAATTCTGAATTGTTGATCCAATTATCATTGTTACTGTTGATTATGTTGATATTTGCCATCTTCATTGTTGTACTTGCCATCAATGACAAGTATTCATTATCTATTAAATATTTTCCAACAATATCCCCCTTTGGCATTGATGGCAACACAAGCACCCACATGCATTCAGACTCTCCTCCCGGACTCTTTTCTCCCCCTTTGACATCAATGTCAAATAAGAAACATGCTCCCCCTGAGCTGTTGCAGTACATATTCCCCCTGTCAACTATGAGAATCTTGGAAATACACCAGATATTCAATAAGTACTCCCCCTGACCAGGTGAATAGATTAGACACAAGAAATTATAACCCCCAACTTTTGACGAAGATATCCAAAAGGGATCGTTGCTAATGGTTTAGTAAAGATATCAACAATCTGTTATGTGGAAAGAATATAATTCAGCTGAACCATTTTGTTTGCAACTTGTTCTCTGAGAAAATGGTACTTTATCAGAATATGTTTAGTCTTGGAATGAAGAACAAGATTCTTGGAGACACTAATGGCACTGGTGTTATCACAGTGAATTGGAATGGGATCAGTGTAAGTTACCTTTAGATCTGCAAGAGTTTGTATCATCCATAAAATTTGTGTGCAGCAATGTATTATGCCTCTGTAGTGGATAGTGAAATGGATCCTTGCTTTTTACTAAGCCATGCAACTAATGAGTCACCCAGAAAGAATGCTCCTCCACTGGTGCTTTTTCTCTCATCAACACAGTTTGCCCAATCTGCATCTGAATAAGTAGTGAACTGGAAATTTTGATTTCTGGGATACCATAGACCATAATTCATTGTTCCTTTCAAATACCTGAATATCCTTTTGACAGCTTGCAAATGACTCTGTTTAGGTGCAGCCTGATATATTCCTACCATTCCTACAGCATGCATTATGTCTGGGCGAGATGTTGTGATGTACAGCAGGCCTCCTATCATTGATCGATATGAGCTTTGATCAACATCAGGTGAATCATCATCCTTGCTTAATTTACATCTAGTTACCATAGGTGTACCCACAGGTTTAGAATCTTCCATTTGAAACCTTTTCAGCATTTCTCTTAGATATTTTTCTTGAGAAATGAACATCCCTTCGGGCCTCTGAGTAATTTGCAGACCAAGAAAAAATGGCAGTTCTCCTATCATAGACATTTCAAATTCAAACTCCATGGCAGAAGCAAACCATTGTACCAATGAATCCTTATTACATCCAAAGATGATGTCATCTACATAGACCAATACGATGAGCAAATCATTGTTCTCTGTTTTAATATATAGATTGTTGTCAGTTGTTCCTCTCCTGAACCCTTTGTCTTTGAGATATGTATCCAGTCTATGATACCAGGCTCAAGGGGCTTGTTTTAAACCATATAAGGCTTTCTTCAGCTTGCATACTAAGTTAGGGTTATCAAACAGTTTGAAACCCTCTGGTTGTTCCATATAGACTTCTTCACTTAAATCTCCATTTAGAAAGGTTGACTTGACATCCATTTGGTAGACTTTAAACCTTTTATGACAAGCATAGGCAAGAAACATTTTGATAGCTTCTAATCTT
>ML796528.1:253058-289560 GCA_009831015.1 Picea engelmannii
GTGTGTTGTTAAGCCACTCCGTGATGTTAAAGTCACCGGTTCGAAACCTGCGGGGACAAAAAATCCAACCATGTTAAGGGTTGGTGTGGCTCGGGCCGGGTGCGATCCCCGGGTGATTTTGACGGCTTAGATGCCCCTGAGTCACGGTTTCTCAAGCCACAAGTTAATCGCGTAGCCAACAGGTTCCGCACAAATTAACAAACAAAAAAAATAATGGAAACGTGGAAAATTTTCGTGAAATAATCCGCCCATATGTAGTAATGCTAGGAATTAGGTGAATAACATGATCATGATTTCGAGTGGGTGGAATACCTTTGGGAATGTCTTCAAATACTTAGGAATGCTTATCAATGATCCCTTGGAGATCTAGGGGAATAGATGGCTTAGTTGTTTGAACATCTAGTGAGCATAGTTGTGCAATTACACCTTGATGCCCCTTTTTCAATAATTTTGTCATGCCATTAGAGCTTAACACCTTACTGGATTTCCCTGTGATACCTCTTAACTCAATTTCTTTCCCTTCCAATGAAAATTTCATGAAAATTTCTTGAAAATTAAAAGCCATTGTTCCTAATGATTGTAACCATTGGATTCCTAGTACGACATCAGCACCACCCATGGGTATAGAAATCATTGGACTATTCATTACATATTCCCCCATATTAAGATTGATCTTATTGCATTTTCCTGAGCAATTGATAGTTCCTCCATCTGCAATCATTACTTGAAACTCTGGTGCTGGATATGCAAAGCAATTGAGAGCTTTGGATAATTTATAGTGAATGAAATTATGAGTACTACCAGAATCAATTAGGGCTATTACCTTTTTCTTTTTTATATATCCTTTGATCTTGAGGGTTTGAGGAGTGCTAATCCCAACCATTGCATTACATGATATCGTGGGAGTCAACTCTTCAGAAGAAATAGCTTCTATGTTTTCATATTGAGATGGTTCTTGTTCTTGTTCTTCTTCCTCTTCACAATCTATGTAGAATAATTTCTTCTCACCACACTTATGTCACAATTAAAGCATAAAACTTTTGCTTTTCTTTCCTCCAAATGTTCAGGTGTCAACCTTGTAGGTTGAGGTTATTTAAAAGAATGAGCATTATTCTCTTGATAGATCTTAGGAGTGGTCCTTCTAGTAGCCATAGCCATATTTTTACTTTCAACCTTTCTTGCCACCCTAAATGCATTCTACAATGATTTGGGTTCCCAAAGGTTAACCACATGTTGAATGTTATCCCTTAAAGTTCCTATGAATACATCAATCAAGTGCTCATATGGAATATATGTTACCTTTATATTCAATCTTTGGAATTTCTCAATGTGCTCTGTAACTGAACACTTTTGCTTGAGATTTATCAATTGGCTAAAGAAGGTATTGCTCCTTGTATCCTCATAGTGTGCTATCATTTCTTCCGTGAAAATTGTCCAAGTGACGAATGATTTGCGAGAACAAAACCATCAATACCACACAAATTGATTGGGTTCTAAATATAAAGAAGCAATTCATACCTTTTGTGTATGTGGCACATCATGTAGATCAAAGAATTGCTCCATCTGAAGAATCCATGTGATTGGGTCCTTGCCATCAAACCTCCTCATATCGATCTTAGGAATGTGGTTGGTCTTCAACCCAAAGTTGGAGTTTCTCCATTATTGATTCATCTTCCTTGTGTCCTCCTCATGAATTTCATGGGATACATTTTCACTTTCATGTGTCCTCTCTATTATGAAAATTTTCAATCCTTCCATGATCTCTCTTTTTAAACCATCCATCATCCCTTGTAGTTCATCTTTTTTCATTGTCTTCTTTTGTAAATAATTTATGTCCCTACGCCTCTCTTCACCTTCATCAAGAGTCCAAGTAGGACTTTTTGGAGGCTTATTTGGTGTAGAAGTTCCCTTTTTTGGTGGCATGTTGGCCAAGTATCACTTTTAAATCTTGATTTTGAGGTGGTTCTGCTAGAAAATCTTTCTTCTGCTGTATCTCCAAAATTTCGATCCTTCTGGGTATGAATTTTTTTTTGTTTGTAGTTCTACGATATTTCTTCTCTGCAATGCCATAGGTCTAATCAAAATTGGATGTGCCAAGTGGAATTTATGGTAACATCCCCACAGCTTGCTAATTTTTTGCCTTTCTAGGAGATTGCACTTGTATAGCATGCCCCACACAAAAAAATTGATATAAAATTATGAAAATTGTACCAGAGATACTAAAGACTATCCATTATCCAATGAAACTGGTATCACTCAATCTGGATACTCTAGGAAAAATTTATGATGGTTTTACCCAGAACACTTGCTTGAGACTAGTCAATAGGACTAGTTAGATACCCTATCTTCCACAGAGTGTATCTACAAATTTAAGATGACCCAGAAGCTGAAATTTTTATCACAGATACCTTAATAATGGCTGTGAATGTTCTCCGGATTTCAATGTATGAAATGTTAAAGAAAAAAAATTATAGCAAAAATTCTACGATGACTCAATTCAGGATGATTCCAGAACCCTATCTTACACAGGTTATATCTCTTAAAGTATAAGGCCTCAGGAGCTGAAATTTGAACCCAACATACCTCGATCCTCTAATAAATATCCTCCAAGGGGTTTTTTTTGAAACATCATATAAAAAAATTATAGTGAAAATTCCAAGGTGTCTCAGATGTAGCAGCGAAACCCCGAGACCTTGAGCTCTGATACCATATGTTAAGAACCAAATATCAATATAGCATAGAAAAACCTCAGAATAAGTACTCAACGCCTTGAAAAGGAGAGAATTTCAGATAATAAACCTTTTCGTGGGGGCGACCTCCTTATTCGCCACATAAATGTCCAAATACAAGATTATTACAAATGAAAATGTCTCCTTGGTATATATAGGAGACTAGGAGGTACAATTACAACTAATGGACTCAAACCGACATAAATAAAATAACATTACTAATGTAATATACCCCAATTAAGGGGTAATGTGCCACTATTTAGGGCTTAACAAATTAACACAAGAACGATATCATTTTCTTGTAGGAAAATTTTGGGTTGTCGCGTCCTCCTTTGTTGTTGGCATGTTCATCGTGCTTGGTCAAAAAATGCATTCCAATTGGCATCTTCCCCTGAAATATCCAAGGAATTATCTCATAGTCTAGGCGAGATAATGCATCGTTTTCGTGATCATGATGTCATTAGTGAGGCAATGCGAACATTATTTAAAAAAATTGTTGGCGAAGTTAAGTTTTTGGACTACTTCAAAAAACATTGGTTGGAAGGGGATAAGATATGTAAGTTACTTATTATGTTGTCTTAGATTACTTTCCCCAACATATATAGATCATTTTAATTTAGTTATAATTATACGTCATATTGACTTAACATATTAATGATTGGTTATCTTTTTCTTAATATATATGTGGGAAAAATGTTGTCGGGACTTTCCTCATGCTAATTGAGAGTCCAATAGTTCAATTGAATCATACCATTGCTTCTTGAAGACCAAGTTCTTACGTGACCAAAGGCATAAATGTTCTAGGAGAATGGATTGGTTGATTTTTTCCCTATTGAAGAGGGTGGAACCTTTTTTTGTGGATCGAAACTATTTGAAGGAGTCTGGATTTCTAACAAACTGGAAGAAGGAGAGGTACCTTGAGACTTCATCAGAGAAATCTAGGAGAATTCCTGACAATGATTTTATTCCTCATGACATTGTTGAAGGTGCATACATGGTTATTAGCCAGACAGATCGTGTAAAATATTACATTGTATCAACATCTAATGCAAATGGTCTAGTATGTGATTGCCCGTGGGCATTGTGAGGCAACACATGCATACATGTTTTGAAATTCAGTGCTCTATATGGAATTTGTAATGAAGTAGCCCAAGAAGATGCTATACTAGATGAAGCAACATTGGATGTGCTTCTAGAAGAAAAAGCCACTTATATGCCTCATACAAATGATGCCACAAATGATGCCAATGGGGACAATGGGAATGCTCATGAAAATAGGAATGGGGACAATGTTGGAGGAGATGATGCCAATGCCCTTCATCAAGGAAACAATGATTGTGATTTGATTATACAAGGGATGTTAGATAATCTACAAGGATTACAGGTGATCCTTCTTTATTGTATGAAATTTATCCATTAAAGTTTACTTTATTTTAATATACTATAGTATTTACATATCAATTTGAATGTTTTATATGATTCATCTGATTTAAAATTTCATACATTTAAATTGGCAGGATGCAATTGATTATGCACCACGGGAACAACATAAATGTTTGGAAATGAAGGAGTATTTGGAAAGATTTCTTATTGACTTCAATGATAAATTTATAATGGACTTTGACTTCACCAATGACCTACAAGCATTGGATGGATCTCTACAAAGAAAGAAAAGTTGGATTTGCCCTAGATTTAAGCGTCGATGATGTTGAGTTTTCAATAGATAAGGTTAAGCATGAATATTATTCCATTTTAATCATTTAACCATAACCATAAATGTTGCAGCAACCAAGATCACAAGAAGAAGCACCATGCACAAGAACACAAGAAGTATCCTAGGAAACCCTTCTCAACAAGGGAAGAAAACCCAGCTAAATCCTTTGCTATATTCTTCAAGAGAAAGACCTTCACCACCAAGATAAAACCTAGCACACAAGAGGGTGCTCAAATCCTAGAAGACTAGCGCCCAAGAGAGGTGCGCACTTTTCCCAAGGAAGTGTATTTGCTGAAATTTCCAAACTCACATGAAAGATGTGTGTCCTCAATGGGGAATTTACCTTTACTTATACTAACCTGAACCTGTCAACAAAAGTGTCTATTGGCACAGCAGGGCCCACCTCACTAGCTTATAATATAATTAATATTAACCAGATTAATTAACTTTTACATTAATTACTAGTCACATTAAGGTGTGGCCGACTTGTACCCTTTACATTACAATTGGGGTTACATGCAGGTCTGACTCTTGAACAATATAGAAAGGGATCTTGTACACCCACTAGGGTCACATCCATAGGGATGTCCATATCTTTGGCTCACTACATTACACAGAAGAACCACTTCTTCACACGTTCACATTTGCTCGTCTACATGCACGTCCACTCAACAAATCTTCTTTCCCACTACCTCACACAGGAGAGTCATCTGGAGTTTCTCGTCAACTCTGTTGCTCAGAGGATGCTAATACATCATCTTCATTTATGTCCTCATTACGATGCACCCAACACTTTGGGATTTCACACATTCACCTTGTGCTTAGCCACGGGCACGTCTAACTCAGCAGATCGTCTTTCCCATTGGATAATCATCTGGAGTTCTTCTCAACTCTCTGAATGGAGGAGGTCATCTCTATGTTCTAGCTCTGTCTCAGATAGGAACCACATACCCTCTTCAGGGGCTTTCTCTCAGGTTTGTAAGTTGGAGAATATCTTCACATGGCTGCAATGATCCACTTATCACAGGTTTGTAAGCTGGAGAATGTCTCATATAGTTGCAATCATCAACACTCCCTCTCAGCTAGGGAGGCATTATTCATCATGCCAAGTCTCACACGGATGTATTTTGAATTTTTTCTTGGCTAGAGTCACCAATGCTCCCTCTCAACTAGGGAGGCATTCTTCACAAAGTTAGTTTGGTGAATATGTCTGCAATCTACTCATGTGTAGGAAGGTACTACATGTGTACGATTTTTCCTCTGCATTATATCTTTAATATAAGGATATTTCATCTTGTCATGTTTTGATTCATCAGAAAATAATGGGTTCTGAAGGAGACTTATACACGGCTCTTGGTTATCATCATAGGATCCATCTCATGGTCAAGTAAATATGTTAGAAGCTTGTGAAGCCACATTGCTTCACACACTCGTTGCTATATACTCTGTCTCTAATGCACTCAAGGCCACAAAGTTTTGTTTCCTGCTGCATCAGGAAACCATGGCAAATTTCATGGTAGAACATCAATCGGATGTTCTCTTCCAGTTTACTGTACTTTCTGCTCAATCTGAATCAGCATATCCTACAAACTCAAGTTCACAGTGAAAGCATGTCTCAGACCATATCCAACTATGCCTCGGATATATCTTAAGACATGTTTTGTTGTTGTCTAGTGAGTCTATCTCGATTTACTCATGAAATGACTAAGCACATTCATTGCATGGCATGAATCAAGTCTGGTGTTGACCAGATAAATCAGTGATCCAATCAGTTGTGGATCAGTCTCGTATGAATCATCATCAATCCATCACGGTGGATTTTGTATTCTGTCATACGTGAACTTCTTTAATATTTTTCACTGTATATTTTCCTTAACTCAGGAAAATCTCATTGGTCCTCTGTCATACTTCTTGTCTCAAGAAGTAGTGCATCATTCTCATATTATTCATCTCTAATTCAGAAGTAAAGGATTACTTGTATCCAACAACAAGGCTTTTTGAATAAGTCATCAAAATCAGGATCTCGTCATCAACACTGTAATGATATAGGTTTGGATCAGCAACACTCTTATTGAAGTCCAAACTCATCAAGAATTTATCTATCTGATATAGTTTCCAACTCATGGATAGTAGTGTGAATGGAAGTATGTCGGATTTATTGAATCAAGTGTCTCATCATAGACAACTCCCTCTGTTTGTGAGAAACTTCTGGATGTAGATCTCGTTTTGTATTTCTGGACACTTCTATCAGCTACATGTTTGATCTTATAGATTCACTTGGAAGTTACCACAAACTTCCCTTATGCATCATTCTTTAGGATATATTGTTATTCTTTTGTTATGGCATCTTGCCATACCTGTTCTCATGTTGCATCTCTAAGACAAGGAGGCTCATCATCAATGAGGTGGCTCGTGACTGAAGGATAGCTCAAAAAATCTCTTTTGTTTTCTCGGGACGTGCCTTGAGAGGCTTATATGTTTTTTTGCCTCTTGCAGAGTGAGTCTAGGTAGGTCTTTTATGCCTTACTGCAATATCTTTGAACATATCAACTGGAACAACTGGATCTACTAGATCAGCTGGAATAATTTATGTCTCCCTCTGAAATGTTGAAGGGGGAAAAGGTATTGTCTCACTGTCAATCTCCATCTAAGATTATTTGGATCTTTGAAAGGCTATCTCTTCTTCAAGGACAACATCTCTGCTTATCCTAATATTTCTTGACTGGGGATGTAGATCTGGAATGTCTTCGAAGATTCATTATTTTATCCCACAAATGTATCCTTTCTTCCTGAAGGATCTAGCTTGGACTTCTTCTCTTTGGGTACATGAAAATACACTAGGCACCCAAATATCCTGAAGTGTTTAATCTCAGGATTCACTCCGGTGACGATTTCTTCAAGAGTTATGTTTTTCAAAGTCTGATGAAGACTCTTGTTCTGAACATATATTGGTTCATTCATGTTTCTTCCCATGGAATCATAGAAAGATTTTGATCATGCATTATTGCATTGGTTGTCTCAATGATGGTTCTATTCTTCCTCTTTATCAAATAGTTTTGACTCCCTCTGATTCAGGTGACTCCCTCTAAAGGATGAGCATATTCTTTTGTTCTTAACCTGTCTGGAACAAGAAAACAAGAGGAACCAAAACAAAAATATCTCCTAAAGGATAATAATGGGTACATCTCTAGAATCAAAACAATTTAAGGATTGTTGTCACAGCTACAACACCTACTTGTAATGTAGAAAACTTCTAGTGTGTTGTTCCTCTGAATGCACTAACATCCCTCTGGATCCAAGACTTCAGCAAAAGGTTCCTTCGTCCTGCAATTACCCTCGTGACAATTACCCTCGTGACAATGATACAAATAATGAATATACAAGTGCATACTTGAGGGTGTTGATATGATTTCTCTAATGACGCATGGTTGATCTCTGTCCTCTGACAAATTCATGAAGGAGGTGGTCATAGTGACACCTTTTTGTATCACCCATAATAAGTCTTCCTTCGAAGTCTTGTCTTCCAGGAACTTGAAGTTATTTGATTTATCAAGCTTATCTTCCAACATAGTTTTGTTCATCATAATTTAAGATCCTTCACAACCCTTTGTCAACTGGGCTAGAAAACCTAATGGCTAGGCTAGGCTAGCACTTTTAGTTTTTTTTGGACTTATGACTGCGAACAATAAGGCTTTGAAATATAAGAGAACATTGGTGATTTGAAGAGCTCCTTCAATGAGTCGCAGAAACCCTAATTCTAAAAGTTTTGCAGAAATTAGCGAAACCCTAGAAACCCTAGGGCCAAAATTTCAAAATGCTCAGAATTTCACTCTAAGAGTCTCTAGAGGTGCGTTGGAGGAGGTCGTACTCTCCTATGCCAAAATTAGATCCAACGTTCAAGCATTAAGGGTTGAAACACCTTAGAAAGTAGGGTTGTACGGATTTTTCAGGAAACCCTAGAAGTGTCGTACGGTTCTACAAAAGGTGAGAGGAGACTTGGTGGATGCTTGTGCAATGGGTTCTTTCAAGACCTATGCTCTGAAACAATGTTGATTTTTCAATAGATAAGGTTAAGTATGAAGATCATTCCATTTTTAGCATTTAACCATAACCATAAATGTTGCAGCAACCAAGATCACAAGAAGAAGCACCATGCACAAGAACACAAGAAGTATCCTAGGAAACCCTTCTCATCAAGGGAAGAAAACCCAGTCAAATCCTTTGTTATATTCTTCAAGAGAAATACCTTCACCACCAAGATAAAACCTAGCACACAAAGGGTTCTCAAACCCTAGAAGACTTGCGCCCAAGAGAGGTGCACACTTTTCCCAAGGAAATGTACTTGCTGAAATTTCCAAACTCACATGAAAGATGTGTGTCCTCAATGAGGAATTTATCTTTACTTATACTAACCTGAACCTATCAACAAAAGTGTATACTGGCACAACAAGGCCAACCTCACTAGCTTATAATATAATTAATATTAACCAGATTAATTATCTTTTACATTAATTACTAGTCACATTAAGGTGGGACCAAGCTGTACCCTTTGCATTACAATTAGGGTTACAAGCGGGTCTGAATATTGAACAATATAGCAAGGGATCTTGTACACTCACTAGCGCTCATCCACTAGGGGCACATCCATAGGGATGTCCATATATTTGGCTTGTTGCATTACACAGAAGAACCACTTCTTCACACATTCACTTATGCTCGTCCACAGGCACGTCCACTCAACAGATCTTCTTTCCCATTGCCTCACATAGGAGAGTCATCTGGAGTTTCTCGTCAACTATGTTGCTCAGAGGAGGCTAATACATCATCTTCATTTTTGTTCTCGTGACGATGCACCCAACACTTTGATATTTCACACATTCACCTTGTGCTCAGCCACAAGCACGTCTAACTCAACAGATCGCCTTTCCCACTGGATAATCATCTAAAGTTCTTCTCAACTCTCTGAATGGAGGAGGTTATCTCTACATTCCAGCTCTGTCTTAGATAGGAACCACACACCCTCTTCAGGGGCTTTCTCTCAGGTTTGTAAGCTGGAGAATATCTTCACATGGCTACAATGATCCACATCTCACAAGTTTGTAAGCTAGAGAATCTATCACATAGCTGCAATCATCAACAGACGAAGGGCTCGATGAGCTCTAGCAGAAGACATGAATGTAAATGCTAAAGAATATATGTCGTCTGAATTTATTGAGTCTAGCCAACGTGGGAGGAGAAAAGTTGCATCCATGCCAAATACACAACATGCGACAATAGTTGCATCCATGCCAAATCCACAACGTGGGACAATAGTTGCACCCATGCCAAATCGGGGCAATCAAACACATTTTCCTTTTGATTTGAATAATTTTCCTAATGATAACAATTGATAGATATCTTGCTATGTTTAAAACTCTCCAAACATGCCACTAAATTTGATGACCAAGAAGAATGTGTGGCTTTGATCTTTGTGTAGAGAGAATAGGGATAAACCATATCCAACTTTTCTCCAACCATATCATGCTTCCAAGAGTGAGCTAAGTACTCTTATGTTGGAAACATCTTTTGTTTGTCTAATGGATCTTAGGTATGATCCACTATTTCTTCATCATCCTCTTCCTTTACTTTCCTCCACCATTGCATTCTTTAGCATCCTCCACTCTATAATGTTATAACGTTATATTGTATCTTGCTAGATTGTCATATCTCTATGCTATTTAATTCCATTCCACATTTATGCTTATTATACTTCTTTTATCTTCTTAACATACCAAACATGTGGAGATCAAAGTGAAAAACTACTTAAAGCTTAATATACCATGTCTTAAAATACGCAATAACACAATTAAGAATGGACTCACATAGGTTAAAATGTGAAATATATAGATGTGAGCAATCCAAGGTGTCATGTAAGGAAAGATCTAGTGCAAGGTACAACATAATTCACTAAGAAAGTGATGCAAGTAAAACACAAAATGGTTGAGCAAACCAAATCAATAATTTGAACCCATTATTACACAACTAATTAAAAATAACATTTTGTAAAATATTTAGTCTTTCTTTTTATTTGTTTATTAAAAAAAATTATCTTAAAAATAATAAATATCACCATAATAATTTTAAAGCTATTCAATTTTAATGCTTTTGGAGCACAGAAACACAATTCTAAAGAATGGCAAGTAATCACTTACCCTCTTAAGGTCCGATGGACCAATTCGGTCTTAGTGAATGTTAATCATCATCATCATCATGTAATATGATTCATTTTATTTATCCAATAAACTTTATTTATTTTAAAAATATGCAAGATAAACATCTCAAAAGTTGTTGAATTAATTTGGTCATTCATTTTTACTTGAAGTTAAAAATATTTAATTTTTGGTTGGTGAACCACACAAAAAAGTCCCATCTCAATCGGTATACTATTTAGTTTCTTCCAATTCTTTAGAGGAGACTTTATTAATCTTAAATACGAAACATCCATATGAAGGTTATTAATCACGTTGGTTATTTATTTAATTTTGAAGATCTAAAAAATTCAATATTTTTTTAAGAAAATTAAAATCTATATATTTAAATGAATTTATAATATAATCTTTTTTCTAATAAAATAGAGAAAGGTATTAAAAAGTATATAAGAGAGTAAACATAAACCTATTTTGTATAATTTAATTTTAAACACATGATCTTAACCATTAAGTCTATTTAGAGTGTATGAAGATATAATATTATATACTACAGGACCACTTATATTTACACCGAACCACTTATATTTACACCGAAGGTGTTTTTAAGGGGGTGGTTATGTACAAACCTTCATCGTCTATCCATAGCCACTTGGAAACCGCCCCTGTACAATTTCCATTCGCCTTGGACTGCCCACCTGTCTTGTTACCATTCGCAAGAAATTATGTTTGTGTTTCTGTGTATGTGATTGTTCTGTGTATGTAGCCCATGGTTCCTACTAGACTGGTGGCTGTGAAGGACCTCTGGTCGTGTTCAATCAGACGGGCGAGGCCGAAGTCGCCCGGTCGGGTATTATAAACACTATCAAGCATGATGTTGTTGGCTTTCACGTCCCGATGAATCACCTGCTGCTCGTATTCCTCGTGGAGGTAGAATAGAGTGGAGGCGACACCCAAGACGATATTGTATCCGTGCTCCCAATCCAGAAATCCGACAGCAATATCGCTATTGAAAATATGTTTGTCCACGCTGTCGTTGGGCATGCATTCATAAACCATCATCAGTTGCCCCTTCTCATGGCACCACCTGAGCAACGGCATCAAGTTTCGATGGCGAAGGCGGTTGATAACGCTGATCTCTGATATAAATTCCTCTTTACCTCTTTCAAAGTCTTTGGTAATGCGTTTTACGGCAACAACAGTTTTTTCCTTCGGGAGAATCCCTCTGTAAACAATTATGAAGCCACCTCTTCCCGGTTCGGCTTTGGCACTGAAGTTATTGGTGGCCTTCTTCAGGTCTTTGTATATGAACTCTGGAGGCCGACTTGGAATGTTCTCTAACCCTCCAAATATGTTGCGTGTTGCCGCTACCTATGACTTCTGGTTCTTGAGCAGCACTATAATCCCGGTCGTTGTGACCAATGCTAAGGGCAAGGAAACAAAAAATGCAATGATTGAACTCATATATCTCCCTAGAATTGATCTCAAATACTTATTTCTTTGGATTGGCATTTTTTAAGTTGTGAAGAATTTTTTTAAATAAATAGAGAAACTATACTCTTAAACTTTAATTTATAAAACTATGTTTCATGTTTAAATTTTTATCTTACTTTAAAATATATATATATATATATATATATATATATATATATATATATATATAAATTGAAATATAAATATAAAATATAAAATTCAAAATTATTAGAATGACCCAGACAACGAAAAGGGAAATAAGTTCAAAAAGAACAAAAATTCACTTTCATATTGGTTTTTATTTTTGTTAAATTTCTTTCGTGTGAATTCTCTTTATTAGTTCCCGGAGGGGGTATAGCAATCGTTTTATTATTAATTATATAAAGTTAATTACACCAAACACCTATTGATTATGGGTACATTTAATAGGTTTTTAGTGCTTAATCAGTTTTGTATGGACAAAATTAAATATTGATGGAATATTCTTAGTAGTCCCAATAGATGAATGGTTGTGATTTCAACCACTAACTTCCTCACTATTATAAAGACATCAGTTTACATGTTTATTTTTTTACTTTTACTTAATCATATTTAAAATTTACTATGGTGGCTAGTTGATTGCCACGTATGAGTGATTAGGGTTTCATTTTCTAGGCCAACCTAAACCTTTGGCCTTCACCAGCCACATTCTGGACACACTACCTCCTTCTAGCCAACTCCTTCTGACTCCTTCCATCCACCTCTGGGTCGTTTCTCTTTCCCGACAGTTCAAGTTTTGCAAGCCGTCCTTTAGACGTTAACCAGCCATGAATTTGTGATTGTGCTATTAATAAATGAGTTTACTTTTGTTTAGTGGTGATTGTTATGTATTTTTTTTTTTTATTATAGTGAGAAAATTTATATAATTCAAATGTTAATTAATAGTGTTAGTATTCATAACTGAGTTATGATAAGTTTTTTATTGTAATAAAAAAATAATACTCATTTCTAATTAAAAAAAAATGATTTCACTTACAATTAATTTTATATAATTTAAAATTATTTATAATGTTTTATAAAAAAATTAAATTTAAAACTATTGTAAAATACGAGTGCTCTTGTTATGACTGTATATAGGAAATTGACCAAGCGAGTCTCATGACTTTATACATTATCGAACTCTCTTGTATACATTTTACCAACATAACATTATCGAAGTTGTATTCGTGGTTTAATCAAGAAAAAGACCTCCACTGAGACTGAAACTCGTCAAAGCAAAGTTACTCCATGGTAATGAGTTAGCGATGAATTTGTATTTATACATTGCAAAGCACCATGTCTCATGAAGTGACACGCTAATGAAGCTTTGTTGAGGCTAGGGACAAATTCCATTATGTTTTGTAGTTTATTATGATTCTTTTTTTTGTTTTTAACATGTGTTAATTGGCACTTCCTAGCTTCCTTATCTATCTAATGGTTAAGTTAATGTATTTGTTGATGAAGGTATGTTAGATGAATAAAGTATATGTAATGCATGTTATGTACTTATCTATCTAATGGTTAAGTTAATGTATTTGTTGATGAAGGTATGTTAGATGAATAAAGTATATGTAATGCATGTTATGTTATAGTAGATTACAGATAACAAACATTTTTATTGTATTATTTTAAATTTTAAATTTGGTTATTCAGTCTCAAATTTGGTTTACTCAATTTGTTGGAAAGAATATGAAACCACTTATTTGTATCAACATGTAATCTTTTATTGGGTGTATGAAACATCATTCTATGTACATATTTACATTAAAAAAAAACAAAGATTTATTTTAATCTCATTATCCATGTGTGTTACAATGTATGTGTAATCCCTTGAACACATTGATCAATTTTATGTTTTTGTTGTCGTCTAGGTTAATAATGGTTTGCTCTACTAGGATGACAATACTTTCCCTTCTTGTAGCACCATGATGTCAACTGCAAAGTCACATGTTACTCTATATCCCAAGAAAAAAAAATTACCGACAAATCTAAACCACCACTTGCTCCCCTCTTATTTAGCAGACATGTTGTATTTTTTTTCACTTCCCCAACAATACATCAATTATAAATTGTGTTAATTTTCCTACTCAAATGGATGTGTTGCTCCTCTAATTCGCTTATTCCAGCCTTATATGTCAACATGGAAGTGAAATAAACTCACATCTCTTTGGCAAAGGAAGAGATCATGTAGTGGACATGCCCTGGTATAACGTCCTACAAGTTTACAAAGAAAACAATGCCAACCCAATGGAGCTTAAAACAAAGGCCTCGATAACAACCCAACTTTGTAACAAATAATGGCCTTTGCTTAGAGAGAAACAAAGCATGCAAACGAGAAATACAATGGAAGGGAGTGGCAAGGTTCTAGCTCAGGAGACGACGAATAAAGAGAATGCATGAGCAGTGAATTCCCTGCTCGTAGAGGTTGGCCTTTAGCCTCAAAGGCAACCAAGAAGCCAACTAAATCATTTTGTAACATCTCGTAACATGTGATGCAGACCCCCCTTCTCCCCAAAGGGTTGTGTTACCTCCCGGTATAGGATCTTCAATTCTTGAGCTTTCGCAGCTCTTCGATTCACTACTGGAATCTCCAAGAAATAATTCTACAGGCCTTTGTGAAACTTCACCCACGTGAAGAAGAGCTAGGCACAAGCCTCCTCCATGTGACTACTAGTTGTGACCAACCGCTTACACCCAAAAGGCGCTTCACGACCTCGGGTATTTGGATGTGAGCCACCTCAATTCTCCCAACTTCCCGAACTCCGAGTTAGGGTCTAGTGAATGCTAGCTCTCACCCTTTATCCGTCATCAACATGACCTCTCGCTATGACCTGGGGCTCAAACTTTCAAGCGCTTCGCGACTTTGCACTTCGCAACGTTGGAATATAACTCACCTCCTTGTTCTTGAAATCCGAACTTCCAAACCCCGCCTCAAATCGACGGTCTTTATTTCACCCGCAACCAACGGTCGAGATCCACTTCGCAGATCGAGATTTCTCATTTCGACAATCGAAAGAGTCTCTGTCTCCCTTCCTTCGATACCCGAACTTACGAGTTCTTCGAACTCCGCTTGCGTTGGATCGACGGTCCAACGGTTGTGATCAAATCGTGATTTCTCTCTTCGCGAGTTCTCACTTCTCCCTTTGCAAATATTTCACTTTGCAAATCAGCGAAATGTTGATATTTTTCCACATGTCCTACCTTAGAGGATCGTCACAATCGCCTCGCGATTACGCACTTCGCGAGTTTCACCTTGCTCCTTACAAATCTTCTGGTTTGCGAAATTTCGAAGGATCCTTGCGTCTAATCAGTACATGACTTCTCCAAGATCTAATGACCTAAAATGTTTCGGCTCCTCTTGGACGGATCTTAACCCTTGATCTTCCTTCGATTACTTTGAATCTCTGTGCTCCACATTTGAACGCTTCAAATCTTCAAGACTTAGAAAGTTTTCTAAGTGTTTCCTCTTGAAGCTCAGAACCACTACTCCTCCTGAGCCTTGGTTTCGCTTTCTTCCCTAAATTGGAAGATTTCAAACGTTTCAAAGGCTACGGCCTTCGAACTTTCTCCTGTGAGCCATGTAACTGTGGGTCTCGTCTGTGCTTCTGAAAACGTTGTCCCTCCTGAACTTTCGTCAATAAAATTTGACCTTGGCCCTTCTGCGTCTTTCAAAGAACTTATTGGTGCTCGCCTGGCACGTTCTACACTCAACCTTCTGGGCTTACAAACTTGACACAAGTTCTCTCTGCGCTCATTCCCTGTGCTCGACTAACCTTCAGATGGTTGCCTTTCAACACTTCATCCGAGTGTTGGCCTAGTGCACTCCTTGCACAGGTCTTTCTCCAGATTATTCAACAAATTTGTAAATGTTTTCTCTTCCAACACTTCTTCTTCCTACAAAACTCGAAACAAAGTCCTCTTTGATCATGGTTGTACCTACTCGCTACCCTCCTGGTAGAGCTCTATAAAATCCTCAACAATTTTGTTTTATTTTCTGCCTTCCTTTGCACAGTCTCTCCTTTAGAGTGTTCAGTAACTCTGTGACTCCTCTTAGGTCTGTGAATTATTCTAGTGTGCCCTCCTGGCACGTTCTCCTCTGAACCCGATTTGAGCTTCAAATGTGCACTCCTTGCGCTGGCTACAGAACCTCCAACATTCTGTTGTGCACTCCTTGCACAGCCTAAAGAACCCAGAAACAATTCCAGCCAACTCACGGATAGAGAACCCTATCTATCCCTGCATATGAAATCAAACACATACATATACAACATAAATTCATGAATATACACAGACACCTTTCATTCAAATACATAAACATACACAAACAACTCATATGGAGGAAAAATTGCTTTCTCTTCTATTAATATAAATGTTTGTTTACAACTGTGTACGAAAGCTCTGACTGCAACATGGTCTCGGCTCCTTCCTCTCTACCTCCTATTCTTCTAATCTAATCTCATCTAATCTAGATACAAAGATATCTCTCTGTTTTTACAAAAGAGGGCTCTACCGAGCTTATCCTCTCCACCGCCTTAGTGCTATCACCGTTTCGTTAAGACACCTTAACCTATGAATCATTACATTGAACAGAGATCCAAATCTGACACGGATCTGGACTTGCTTATAGTCGGTCATTTAAATGAACCGATCCACACTTGTCCAAGGGCATGGCTTTGGCGTTGTATCGCTCTTACACATAAATTTATAGAATTTTATAATTTGAATTTTGAAACTGAGAGGGTCAACACCTTTCCTTATCTCCAAATGTGCGCTGACATGTTGTTTTGTTGATGCATCTATCGAGGTGGAAATATGATCCTGCATCATACTCCACTTCTGTGAAAAAATCATGAGCTCCTACTCATGAGCTCTCCAGCTACGTTGAAATCCACCTGGATCCCAAACTTTTTCTTGGAGTTGTTTACCTACTCCTCTACTTTGATGTTGTTGTTGTTGTTGCTTCCCTGCTACTATGGCATGATCTCTTCTGCTCAATTTCTCCTTGTTGATAGTCTCCTCTACTGACCTCAACATCATCTTTCTGATCTCTTCAATCACCTCATCCAGCTGCTCCAGTGGCTGGCTCTTTTTATGTAGTCTTCTATGTTGCACTTCTTCCTCTCCATACTTATCAATGAGTAGATCTACTTGATCTCCCATGTTGTCTTCATCTCCTCTTGTGGCACTAGTTTTCCACTCTACTGCGGACTTTAATTCTGCAGTCTTCTTACTGAATTGTCGCTCAGCTTCTCCCTCTGACATATTAGTTTATGTCAGCTCCTCTGCTAGTACATCTCCATCTTCTTCCAGTTGTTCCTCTGGCTCGTATGCTCCTCCATCTATTTCCAATTTAACCTGTTGAATGTGCAAGCTTTGCACTATCACCCTTCTCTCTAGGTCTTCCAGTTCTTCACATAGATCAAAAAAGTCTATGATGTATGCTTCCTCTTCTGCTGCAGTCATCTCCTGTTCAGCTTCCTGACTAAAAATTTTGAGCAATTTAGTTGAATGCTCTTCTCCTTCTGCTGGGGAAAACATCAATGTATGCTCCTTCTCCTCTTTGATAGGCTCTGTTGGTTGTCCTTCTGTTGTTTCACCTGCAACACATGCTCTATCCTTAACTGGGCTACTTGGTAGGAATATCTCTATTCCTCCAATGATCAGAATATTCCTCTGATCCTCCTCCTGGATGGTGAGAGTATCTAACTTCTCATCATCTTCATTCACATGTTCTGCAAACCCATATGAATCTTCACCTATCAGGACTCCTTGTTGATCTGAACTCTCAGCTGAGTTCATGAGACTTTCATACAATCTCCCTTCATTCTCCTCGCCCACCTGGCAACTTGGATTTTCTTCTCCTCTACTCTCCTGGAAGTCTATGAGATCCTCCCATGATCCCATCTCATTACCCACCTGGAAATCTGAACTTTCATTACCGGTCCTCTGGCAGTATATGAGACCTTCCTCTGATATATTTCCATTGCCCACCTCGTAATTTGAAAGTCCATTTATGCCCTCTTGGCAGTTTATGGAATCCTCTGTTAATATCGTATCATTGCCCACCTGGAAATATGAATTTCCATTGTTGTCCTCCTGACAGTCTATGATATCCCCCAATGATCTCATATCCTCATCATCACTGAGACCCATCCCAGTTTTTGGCTTATAGATGTGAACCACTTCTTTCTCTATGTCACTGAGGTTTTTAGCATGCCTCAGCCACCTTTTCAACATTTTTTTATGCCTTCTGGACATCAACTTCAAGACAAGCCATTTTGCTTTCCTCTTCAGAGGCCATTCATACCTTCAGCATGTCCTCGCCTCCTGCTGCATTTTCAATGCTAGCCTCTCCATATTTTCCCTTATTTATGTGAGCTCTTTATCTATCTCAACTTTATTTTTCTGCTGGAGGTCCTTGCCCTGACCACCCATATAGCCTTCAGTAGCCATTTTCCACCCTTTGTTTCAGCTCATCTAGCTTTCTACCATTTACTTCACACCTTGCAGGAAATCATACGCAAAGCATCAGTACTATGTCTCCTTCTCACTTGCTATCTACAGGCAAACTTTAGCTTCTAATATCATTCAACGTTATCATATTATCTTCTTCACCTACTCGCTTCTTTTCCTGCTGTCTGTAAACAAAATTTTATCTTTCTCCTCTTTCTCTTTCGCCTGAAATATACAGACGAAATTTCAGCTCTGATACCACTTAATACAGACCCCCCTTCTCCCCAAAGGGCCGCGTGACCTTCTGGTCTAGGAAATTCAATTCTTGAGCTTTCACAACTCTTCACTTCACTGCTGCAATCTCCAAGAAATAATTCCACGGGCCTTTGTGAAACTTCACCCGCGTGAACAAGCGCTAGGCACAAGCCTCCTCCATGTGACTATTGGCTGTGACCAACCGCTTACCCCCAAAAGGTACTTTGCGACCTCGGGTGTTTGGATGTGAGCCACTTCGATTCTCCCGACTTCTCGAACTCCGAGTTAGGGTCTAGTGAATGATAGCTCTCCCTAATTATTCATCGTCAACATGACCTCTCGCTATGACCTGGGGCTCAAACTTTCGAGCGCTTCGCAACTTCACACTTCGCGTCGTTGGAATATAACTCACCTCTTTGTTGTTGAAATCCAAACTTTCGAACCCCGCCTCAAATCGACGATCTTTATTTCTCCCGCAACTGACGGTCGAGATCCACTTCGCGGATCGGGATTTCGCATTTCGAAAATTGAAAGACTGTCTGTCTCCCTTCCTCCGATACCCGAACTTACGAGTTCTTCGAACTCCGCTTGTGTTGGATCAACGGTTCAACGGTTGTGATCAAATCGTGATTTCTCTCTTCGCGAGTTCTCACTTCTCCCTTTGCAAATCTTTCACTTTGCAAATCGGAGAAATGTTGATCTTTTTCCACGTGTCCTACCTTAACGGATGGTCACAATTGCCTCGCGATTACGCACTTCGCGAGTTTCACCCTGCTCCTTACAAATCTTCTGGTTTGCGAAATTCTGAAGGATCCTTGCGTCTAATCATCTAATCAGTACGCGACTTCTCCAAGATCTAACGGCCTAAAATGTTTCGGCTCCTCCTGGACGGATCTTAGCCCTTGATCTTCCTTCGGTTACTTTGAATCTCTGTGCTCCATATTTGAACGCTTCAACTCTTCAAGACTTAGAAAGTTTTCTAAGTGTTTCCTCTCGAAGCTTAGAACCACTACTCCTCCTGAGCTTTGGTTTCGCTTTCTTCCCTAACTTGGAAGATTTCAAACGTTTCAAAGGCTACGGCCTTCGAACTTTCTCTTGTGAGCCATGTAACTGTGGGTCTCGTCTGCGCTTCTGAAAACGTTGTCCCTCCTGAACTTTCGTCAATGAAATTTGACCTTGGCCCTTCTGCATCTTTCAAAGGACTTATTGGTGCTCGCCTGGCACGTTCTACACTCAACCTTATGGGCTTACAAACTTGACACAAGTTCTCTCTACACTCACTCCCTGTGCTCGACTAACCTTCAGATGGTTGCCTTTCAACACTTCGTCTGAGTGATGGCCTAGTGCACTCCTTGCACAGGTCTTTCTTCAGATTATTCAACAAATTTGTAAATGTTTTCTCCTCCAACACTTCTTCTTCTTACAAAACTCGAAACAGAGTCCTCTTTGATCATGGTTGCACCTACTCGCTACCCTCCTGGTAGAGCTCTATAAAATCCTCAACAATTTTGTTTTCTTTTGTGCCTTTCTTTGCATAGTCTCTCCTTCAGAGTGTTCAGTAACTCTGTGACCCCTCTTGGGTCTATGAATTTTTCTAGTGTTCCCTCCTGGCATGTTCTCCTCTGAACTCGATTAGAGCTTCAGATGCGCACTCCTTGCGTTGGCTACAGAACCTCCAACATTTTGTTGTGCACTCCTTGTACAGCCTAAAGAACTCAGAAACAATTCCAGCCAACTCACGGATAGAGAACCCTATCTATACCTGCAGATGAAATCAAACACATACATCTACAGCATAAATTCATGAACATACACAGATACCTTTCATTCAAATACATAAACATACACAGACAACTCATATGCATGAAAAATTGCTTTCTCTTGTATTAATATAAATGTTTGTTTACAACTGTGTACAAAAGCTCTGACTACAACATAGTCTCGGCTCCTTCCTCTCTACCTCATATTCTTCTAATCTAATCTCATCTAATCTAGATACAAATATATCTCTATGTTTTTACAAAAGAGGGCTCTACCGAGCTTATCCTCTCCACCGCCTTAGTGCTATCACCGTTTCGTTAAGACACCTTAACCTATGACTCATTACATTGAACAGAGATTCAGACCTGACACGGATCTGGACTTGCTTACAGTCGGTCATTTCAATGAACCGATCCACACCTATCCAAGGGCATGGCTTTGGCGTTGTATCGCTCTTACACATAAATTTATAGAATTTTATAATTTGAATTTTGAAAATGAGAGGGTCGGTGCCTCTACTTATCTCCAAATGCATACTGACGTGTTGTTTTGTTGATGCATCTATCAAGGTGGAAATATGATCCAGCGTCATACTCCAGTTTTGTGAAAAAATCATGAGCTCCTGCTCATGAGCTCTCCAGCTACGTTGAAATCCACCTGGATCCCAAACTTTTTCTTGGAGTTGTTTACCTACTCCTCTGATTTGATGTTGTTGTTTTTGTTCCTTCCCTGCTGTTATGGCATGATCTCTTCTGCTCAATTTCTCCTTGTTGATATTCTCCTCTACTAACCTCAACATCATCTTTCTGATCTCTTCAATCACCTCGTCCAATTGCTCCAGTGGCTAGCTCTTCTTATGTAGTCTTCTATGTTTCACTTCCTCCTCTCCATACTTATCAATGAGTAGATCTACTTGATCTCCCATGTTGTATTCATCTCCTCTTGTGGCACTAGTTTTCCACTCTACTGCGGACTTTAATTCTGCAGTCTTCTTACTGAATTGTTGCTCAGCTTCTCCCTCTGACATATTAGTTTATGTCATCTCCTCTGCTAGTACATCTCCATCTTCTTCCAGTTGTTCCTCTGGCTCGTATGCTCCTCCATCTATTTCCAATTTAACCTGTTGAATGTGCAAGCTTTGCACTATCACCCTTCTCTCTAGGTCTTCCAGTTCTTCACATAGATCAAAAAAGTCTATGATGTTTGCTTCCTCTTCTGCTGCAGTCATCTCCTGTTCAGCTTCCTGACTGAAAATTTTGAGCAATTTAGTTGAATTCTCTTCTCCTTCTGCTGGGGAAAACATCAATGTATGCTCCTTCTCCTCTTTGATAGGCTCTGTTGGTTGTCCTTCTGTTGTTTCACCTGCAACACATGCTCTAGCCTCAACTGGGCTACTTGGTAGGAATATCTCTATTCCTCCAATGATCAGAATATTCCTCTGATCCTCCTCCTGGATGGTGAGAGTATCTAACTTCTCATTATCTTCATTCACATGTTCTGCAAACCCATATGAATCTTCACCTATCAGGACTTCTTGTTGATCTAAACTCTCAGCTGAGTTCATGAGACTTTCATACAATCTCCCTTCATTCTCCTTGCCCACCTGGCAACTTGGAGTTTCTTCTCCTCCGCTCTCCTGGAAGTCTATGAGATCCTCCCATGATCCCATCTCATTACCCACCTGGAAATCTGAACTTTCATTACCGATCCTCTGGCAGTATATGAGACCTTCCTTTGATCTATTTCCATTGCCCACCTCGCAATTTGAAAGTCCATTTATGCCCTCTTAGCAGTTTATGGAATCCTGTGTTAATCACATATGATTGACAACAGTCTATGATATCCCCCAATGATCTCATATCCTCATCATCACTGAGACCCATCCCAGTTTTTGGCTTATAGATGTGAACCACTTCTTCCTCTGTGTCACTGAGGTTTTTAGCATGCCTCAGCCACCTTTTCAACATTTGTTGATGCCTTCTGGACATCAACTTCTAGACAAGCCATTTTGCTTTCCTCTTCAGAGGCCATTCATACCTCCAGCATGTCCTCACCTCCTGCTGCATTTTCAATGCTAGCCTCTCCATCTTTTCCCTTATTTCTGTGAGCTCTTTATCTATCTCAACTTTATTTTTCTGCTGGGGGTCCTTGCCCTGACCACCCATATAGCCTTCAGTATCCATTTTCCACCCTTTGTTTCAGCTCATCTATCTTTCTACCATTTACTTCACACCTTGCAGGAAATCATACGTAAGGCATCAGTACTATGTCTCCTTCTCACTTGCTGTCTACAGGCAAACTTTAGCTTCTAATATCATTCAACGTTATCATATTGTCTTCTTCACCTCCTCACTTCTTTTCCTGCTGTCTATAAACAAAAATTTATCTTTCTCCTCTTTCTCTTTCGCCTGAAATATACAGACGAAATTTCAGCTTTGATACCACTTGATGCAGACCTCCCTTCTCCCTAAAGAGCTGCGTGACCTTCCGATCTAGGATATTCAATTTTTGAGCTTTCACAGCTCGTCACTTCACTGCTGCAATCTCCAAGAAATAATTCCACAGGCCTTTGTGAAACTTCACCCGCGTGAACAAGTGCTAGGCACAAGCCTCCTCCATGTGACTACTGGCTGTGACCAACCGCTTACCCCCAAAAGGTGCTTCGCAACCTCGCGACCTCCAGTGTTTGCATGTGAGCCACCTTAATTCTCCCGACTTCCCAAACTTCGAATTAGGGTCTAGTGAATGCTATCTCTCCCCCTTTATCCGTCGTCAACGTGACCTCTTGTTATGACTTGGGGCTCAAACTTTCGAGCGCTTCGAGACTTCGCACTTCGTGTCATTGGAATATAAGTCACCTCCTTGTTGTTGGATTCTGAACTTCCGAACCCCGCCTCAGATCGACGGTCCTTATTTCTCCCACAACCGACAGTCGAGATCCACTTCGCGGATCGGGATTTCGCATTTCAGCTATCGAAAGATTGTTCGTCTCCCTTCCTCTGATACCCGAACTTATGAGTTCTTCGAACTTACGAGTTCTTCGAACTTACGAGTTCTTCCAACTCCGCTTGTGTCGGATCAACAGTCCACGACCTTCCATGGTCCAACGGTTGTGATCAAATCGTTTTTTCTCTCTTCTCGAGTTCTCACTTCTCCCTTTGCAAATCTTTTGCTTTGCAAATCAGCGAAACGTTGATCTTTCACCACGTGTCCTACCTTAACAGACGGTCACAATCGCCTCGTGATTTCGAACTTCGCGAGTTTCATCCTACTCCTTACAAATCTTTTGGTTTGCGAAATTCCGAAGGATCCTTTCATCTAATCAGTGCGTGACTTATCCGAGATCTAATGGCCTGAAATGTTTCTGCTCCTCCTGGACGGATCTTAGCCCTTGATCTTCCTTCGATTACTTTGAATCTTTGCGCTCCACATTTGAACGCTTCAACTCTTCAAGACTTAGAAATTTTTCTAAGTGTTTCCTCTCGAAGCTTAGAACCACTACTCCTCCTGAGCTTTGGTTTCGCTTTCTTCCCTAACTTGGAAGATTTCAAACATTTCAAAGGCTATGGCCTTCGAACTTTCTCCTGCGAGCCCTGTAACTTTGGGTCTTGTCTGCACTTCTAAAAACGTTGTCCCTGTTGAGCTTTCGTCAATGAAATTTGATCGTGGCCCTTCTTCATCTTTCAAAGGACTTCTTGGTGCTCACCTGGCATGTTCTACGCTCAACCTTCTGGGCTTACAAACTTGACACAAGTTCTCTCTGCACTAACTCTTTGTGCTCGACTAACCTTCAGATGGTTACCTTTCAAGACTTAGTCCGAGTGTTGGCCTGGTGCACTCCTTGCACAGGTCTTTCTCCAGAGTATTCAACAACTCTACAAATGTTTTCTCCTCCGACATTTCTTCTTCTTGCAGAACTCGAAACAGAGTCCTCTTTGATCACGATTTTACCTGCTCGCTACCATCCTGGCAGAGCTCTATAGAATCCTCATAAATTTTGTTTTCTTCTGTGCCTTCCTTTGCACAGTCTCTCCTTCAAAGTGTTCAGTAACTCTGTGACTCCTCTTAAGTTTGTGAATTTTTCTGGTGTGCCCTCCTGGCACGTTCTCCTCTGAACTTGATTCGAGCTTCATATGCGCACTCCTTCTTGACTAGCAGGTTTGGAGGTGTACAGGATCAGCCTGTTAATGTTAAAATTGAACAGGCCGAGATCAAGGGACTCCTCTGCGGAATTTTTTTGATGAGTGGCCGAGATCAAGGGACTCCTCTACTCTTTCATGGACTGAATTGGATGAGGAGAGATCCGATAGGAACTCCTCCACTACCCAGCTTTCCATTTCTATTCCAATCACCTCTTCAGATTTCTCAGGATCCTCCAATTCTCGTTCTCCTACGCATGGTTGCGAGTAAGTATCGGTTCCTTTTATAAATTAAAATCCCCAAGGGCGCGCTGCTCCCGTAGCAGTCGGAGAAATAAGATTCTTTCTTTCACCGACTCCAAACTATCCCTCTGTTTTGTATGGACCCGTGTTACTTTGTTGGCACTCCGCCAGTTTCAAACCTACAATGTAGAGATAAAATTGAACCTAACTTCACCAACTCTGACTTCATCGACTCCAAATTGCATATCCGTTGGTAGTCCCTATGTGAATATCTTCCTGTAATTGTAGATGTACTTAATTTAGGATGTCTACGGTTTCATTTGTTTCAAATAGTACGTTTAAACCTTGCATTGCATTTGTTCCTTATCATTGGTCTTGGTCTCCTTTGTGGATCTTGAGGTGACATTTCTATTAAGTTTTTTTACCACTCATTTCCACTGTCATTTTGACGAAATATTTTTTTCCTTCAATGAAATATTTGGGCTTCATTGATTCTTAAGTGTACCTTTTCCAAATGCTCTTCAGCCCAGGGAGCTTCTGGACAATTTGTGCAAGTAATTTTATATTTTTTGTTTACCTCTAGGGGTTTGTACTATGCACAATCATAAAAAAAAATAAACTTTAGATTTTGTTTGTTCTTTGTGTTTTGTAGTCAATATACGACAGCGACAACCAATGTGATGAGATCAAGTGTTGTGCGAAGGGTTCTCTAGTGATTTTCGTTGTTTGTCCATGACGAATGAGAAATTGTCACATGTTTTTTACAGTTTTCACCGCCACCCGTTTTTATAGTTTTCACATATGTGATTTTTATCGTCTAAAAAATCGCCTCTTGTTTTCACAGTTGTCCGGTCAAAATTTGAAAGATCCACCGCAGAGTGACAATCATAATTCTGTCTCCATCCAAATAAGACAATCAACAAATTTCTTCGCAAGATTCAAAGAAATTTGTATGGAGTTGTTGAATCTTCCCACGACTACTGTATCAAATGAAATTTACCGCTGCAATGGCCAATCCAATCATTTCCCTTTGCATTTTCCTACTACCGTTTACACCTGCCAATCTAATCATTTTTCCCTTTGCATTTTCCTACTACCGTTCACACCTGTGTTGAACAACTTAATTTTATGGTGGGATTAAAATTAATTGAATGCAAGATAGAGTTTGAGACGTGTCCAACAAGCTAGGTAGCCGTCCGACAGGGACAATATTTGAGCGATGGCAAAGCATCCTTCCACCCGTCAAAAAATCTTGCGGAGAATTTTGAGATGATAAATTACAATGTGTTATATCTTGTCATTTTAAAGATTAGCAAGGAAAGCATTGTATGTAAACCTTTTGAACCCGAGTCTCCACACAACAATACAACAATTGGAAAACACCATAAAAAATACTTATTAATCCTAACCCATATCTAGGAGAATGAGGAATAAGAACTTTTTTCAAAATCCTGGGTTTTAATAAGTTTAAAATCTTCATCTTTTGTCATGCCTCCTCTAGGACTCTGTGAATCCAAATTTAACTAGGAATTAATTATACCTTGTGCCTTATGAGGGAGCAAGAAACTCCCATGGAATGGCAACATGTTAAACCCTCAGTGGTTGTTATTTGATCTTTCTGGTGGGATACAACGTTCGGTTAGACGCAACCTAGCTCCTTTTTAACGACAAGTGATGAGAAAAATGAAAAGATATGAGCAGAGTCGAGTATGTTTCCATAAAAAAAAAACACCTTACACAGCCTACAAAAAACGCCTTACGTATCCTACAAAGAAATTAAGTGGGTGCTTTATAATTAAAGGAAGAATAATTCAACATGGTAACCGTTGTTTGTACATATCAAGCCCACTCAGTCACAAGGCAGTCCACACGATTGCCCGAAGAAACTATATAATACAAAAATACATGTACAGAGAGAAGAGCTCCAGGCATCCAGTGACAATACATTAGGCATCCAAAAATAATACATCGTACATGGGTCATGATCATGGCAGGAGACTGAGACCGGATCTTCACTTTTTACCCTTCAATCCTCCACAGACAAAAATGTATGCAACAAAGTGCAGTGGCATAGGTTGCCCCTTTACACGTGGCCAACAAGAGCTTACATGCCCCTTCCACATCCAGGGTGCCTACCTTATTTCTTACTAACTAAAAGGTATTATTATTTATTACATGACTGCCCAAACTCTCATTCCTGAATAATAACCTTAATTTAGTTTTAGTTATGGTCTAAAAAATTACAGATAAATTCAATATTTCCGTAGTCAACTACAAAGTTATAACCTAAATTTCAATAATTTTGAGAAAAAAAATGAGAATTAAGCAATCCATTTGAGAAAAAAAAATAAAAAATTAAGCAATCCGTCAATATTAAAAGGTAGAAAAATAAAACAAAGATGTCATTTTTAATTGAAGATTTATGAAGAATTTAGTAAAATTAACATGAATAAATGTGAGTTAATGTTTATCTCATTCAGGTAGGTTTTGTGGGATCTTCCATAGTCTCTCAGATGCTTAGTTAATGTATCTTCCTTCTTTTCCATTTCTCTCTTAAAAAGTCACGATCACATATATGCAATGGGCATGATTGGAGTTACAGTATAGTTGCAAATAATTTGCCAACTTTTTCACTTGGATGTTTCAGAGTTATAGTATCGTTGCAAATATTCTATGAGCTTTTTCACTTCGGTGTTTCCTTCCCCTGCTTCAAGGGTATGCTAGTGTTATGTTAAGTGGAGTTTTGTCTTGCACATATTGGTGTTGCACATGTTCACTTGTATTGTTGATTAAGGTTTTGCCTTTCATTCTGCTATGTTGATGTGACACATATTGACTATTAGAAAAGACAATGAAATACATTTTCATATTTAAGTTTTAAAGTTTAAAATCCAAAGTGTATATTATTTGTGTTATTTTATTAATATTTGTAATTATGAAATTGATGTAAAATGTTTTTTAGAAAAAAATTGTGATATTTTGTTTTTAGAAAATAATTCACTTCCTTTTAATTTTTTTATAAGAATATGTAAATTTAATTGAAAGATATCATATAGAAAATTAAAAAATTAATTTTTAATATTAAATTTAATGATTAGTTATAAATTTTATATGTTAAAAATTGAATTTTTATTTTTTATTTTTTTAGAATTTAAAAATTAATTATGGATATTTCAATAAAAACTTAAACATTAATTTGGTTGCATTTTAATATTTAAAGAAAAATATCATTCTTTTAAGTTATGTGAAAAAAAATCTCTCATACTTATATTACTTAAAGGGAAAGAGATTTTTTCTAAATCTCTATGGAAAGAGTTTTTCCATAAGAGAGTGTTTCAAATCCATAGGGAAGAGGTTTGATCAATTTATTATAACTTGGTTAAGTAGTCTAATTAGTATTGAAATTTTAAATTTGAACCAACTCTTATTTATATGTTAGAGTTAGTTTAAAAGAAAAAAACTATATATATATAAAGGATTTAGGATTCTTTAAATTTTGAAAGTGTATTTTATTATTTAATTGAAATGTCGGAAATACCATGTAAAAATAATAAATTAAAAATATATATATGTATAAAAAATATAGTATTTAGTTCTTACATTTTCTAAATAATCATTTTTTTTTTGTAAGTGAGTTTAGGAATCTGTATTACTGGAAAGTATTATGATACAAAAAGTGGGGATCCTGGTCTGCATAGAACGAAACCAGACCAGGAGGTCCCTAGTTGCGCGAGTTGATAGTTACGACGGATGGTATTGGTCTGCCACCAAGGGAAATCCAAATTAGACCTTCCATACCCAATTTGAGAGAGAAAAAAACAGACTTAAAAGAAGAAACTAAAACATCCCCCTAGACCAAAGTGTGTAGTAGGTCTGAGCTAACATGACAACGCCTAGCATTACTTCCAATAGACTATCAATTCACTAATCTAGGACGATGAGGTGTTTCAGCACCTGGGGGTGCTCCTTCCCGCCATCTACCTGGCTCTTGTTATCTTCCTTCTCGGAAATCGTGCAAGTCTTCCTGATTTGGGTTGGCGCACCATGTCCATCGGTTGGCGTGATGTCCATGTGATGGACATAGCGCAAGTAGAGGTGCAACTAAGCTGCCAACCGCTCCAGCTTGCATTTTTGGTCCTTCTCTACCTCTACTAACAGTTTGGTAATAGTTTCCAGAGTGTTGAGGCGACGCAGGATCTCGTGCAGCATTGTCTAGTTTTCCCTGTTATCCTCTTGTCTGGATTCTTCCATTTCTGAACTCACTTTCTTGATCATCATCTTGGTTAGCCAAGCCATCTCCATCGTTTTATGGTAGAGGGCTTCCCTAGATTGCGTGGCCCCCAGATCAATTACCCAGTCCGCTTCCTTTACCAATGCATCCCACGCTTTACCTTTGCGCTTGTCCTTTAATTCCTTTTCCCACTGGGTGATGGTCGCCTTCCCCTTCAGTGAAACCAAATTTTGGAAGGTGCCCTCCGCAGCTTTCATTGCCTGCTCCATTCTTGTTAACCGTCGTGAACTATTCAGGACTTCCTTCCCAAGGGGGTTCCTCTTCCTGTGTGTTTGCTTCAGCTGCGCCATCCCTCTTTGCCTGTCGCAGCTCATGTTCTGGTTACTCGACATGTGCCTCACTTCATAGGTATTCTTACTTTCCCTGCCCTTGAAGCTGTGATAACCCCTACAGTTGCGCTCCTTCTTTTTGCATCTATTCATGTTGTCTCTCTTCCTATTGACCTTCCCCCACTGTGAGCCCATCCTTCTAGTCATGGTCTGCCCATGGTGGTGAGCGCTTCCGTCAATTTTTCCTGTTAAGGCTCGTATGATCATAATGATTCGTCCTTTATCCATGTGCGGTCCCTACCCTTGCTCGCTTGTGAACCGACTGTGTTGCTCTCCGTACCTGTACTTGGGCCTGGTGGATCGATCATGGTTATCATCAACCCCTCGTGCCTTACGTCATTCGTTTCATGCGACTTGCTACCTGACCCTTCACTCTTGCTTTCCCCGCAACTCTTATTGTCGTATTGGCCTTGCTTCCGGTCACCCACATGTTGCTTCTTGTGATCTTGCATGATAATTGGTGGCCGAGTGTTAGGCAATCATATTCTATCTAGATCCCGCGTGTCTGCCAAGACGCCTTGCGTTGACCTCCTCGATGGGACCTTCCATGCTTAAGCTGCCTTCATAATCTTTTGCCGCCAGATGAATGCAGTTCATTCTGAGTTGTCGACTCAGAATGTTGATCAAGGTATCATCTAGTTCTGGGCCTTCCTTGCCAACCCCCTAGTTGGCGAGCCCGTCTACTAGAGCATTTGTTGACCTGCGCACCTAACGCAACTCCACTGTATTCAAAGTTCTCAGATGCTCCTAGATTATATGTAGGGAGTGTGCAAAGTGCCAATGTCACTGAACCTTGCCCACTATGGTGTCATTTTGGAGTCTTTTCATCGTGTTAATAACCAGGGTGGAGTCACCTTCCACGATGGTGTTTGTCATCCTTTCGTGACTTACGATTTCAAGGCCAAGCTCTAGGGCTCCAAATTCCGCCGTGTTGTTGGTTGAGTTTCCCATGCTCCCAACATACAATCGGATGATGTTGCCACCATTGTCTCTGATCACTCCACCTGCCCCTGCCACTCTTGGGTTTCCTTTTGTAGCCCCGTCAAAATTCAGTTTGAGGAACCCTGACGGAGGGGGAGTCCAATTGTGAGCTCCTATCTAGAGTTGTGGATCATGCCCTACAAGTATGTTGTTGCACCAATATTTTAGATGGAAAAAATCCAGGATGCGAGAGTCTTGGTCTGTGAGTTGGGATTTCTCCTTCTTGCAGTTGCGGCTCTGCACCGTTTCTCTTATTTGTGAGGCTATTGCCTCCTTTAGCCTTTCTTCTAGTAGGCTTTCATTCCTGAAGATGTGTCAGTTCCTTTCTTCCCAAATTGCCCAGATGATCATCCCTGGAGTTAGATTCCAACAAAGGTTCACCATTTCATTTTCGTTGTAACTCATTCCAATTGTTGATTGTTACACTGATGTTTCCCCGAATCCTATTGGATTGGCGGTAGATGCATGTCGCCCACTCCCAAATATTTGTTGTGTAACTACATTCGTCGAGGAGGTGATCAGTTGTTTCCTCCTTGACTTGACAAAGATGACAGCGAGAGGGACCTATGAAACCCATTTTCATGAGGTTCTCCTAGGTTAGAATTCAGTTGTGAAGAATTGGCCATTCAAACATTTTGATTTTTGGCCATTAGGGGATTTTCCAAATCTTTTCCCATATTGCTCCAGATTTTCTTGGTCCTGGCCCGCGATGTAATACTGTGCTTCTTTTAGGTTGAGTTCCCCCCCATTTTTCCTGGCCCACCTCAATTGGTCCTCTTCTTCTGAGACCCCAATTCCTCCTCCACCTCTTTCATTATGGTTTCAATCCGGGCTCTATTTTGTGGATTAAGCTTGTCCCAGATCCTCCATCTGGCACTGCCATCCCTTTGCTTCCAGTATTGATGATTTTTGTTTTGCCTTGCCCAATCATTTCCTCTTGGATCTCCTCCCTACCCAGATTTTCCATTCTCGGTTCATGTTGCCACGCATCCTCCCAGAACATTGATGTTCTACCATTTATCACTTCCCAAAAGCTGTGTTTCTGGATCCAATTCTTATTTCGCCAGGCGAGATTCTAGATGGTTGATCCCCCCCTTGTGCCCATGAACCGAATTCATTCCTAGTCGTTGATGTTCGGGGCATACTTGGCCTTCCATAGGTTTGCCCACGACACCGACTTGTCTTTGACCCATCTCCACCAGAGCTTTGCCCCGTAGGCTTCGTTGGTTACCTGTGGGTCTTGTAAACCTAGGTTGCCTTTGCTTTTTGGTCTGCAAACCTTATCCCAAGCCACTAGGGCCCATTTATTTTTATTTTTTGCGCCTTGCCATAGGAAGTCTCTTTGGATGGCTCTTACCTATTGTAGTATTCCTTTTGGGGCTAGAAACACTGACATCATATACATTGGGATTGCTTGTAGAACCGTTTTGGTGAGGATAAGCCTTTCAGCCAGGTTTAGAGCTTTGTATGTCCAATTTTTTACCCTCTCCTGCCTTTTGTTGATAACTCCTTCCCACGTAGCATTTTTGTAGGCTCTATCCGTCAGGGGGATTTCCAAGTATTTCGTTGGGAGCGTTTTGCGTTCAAACCCCAAAATGTTGGCCAAGTTTCTTTGTATTGCTGGATTAGTGTTGAAGAAATATATAATGGATTTGTAGTGGTTGATCTCCACCTCTAAGGCTTCTGCGAAGTCTTCTAAGATTCTTTTATAAGCCTTTGCTTCCTTTACCATGGGTGTGCCATGGAGTAGGGTATCATCAACGAACTGTTGGTGTGTGGAGGTTGGACAATTTTCAAAAGGTTTGATGTCTTTTATTTCACTTGTTGCAGTTGCGTTTTTTATGCTCCTGCTTGGCCCTTCCATCATTAGAATGAACAGGAAGGGCGACAGTGTATCCCCTTGTCTTATGCCTCTAGATGGACAGAAAGGTTTGGTTGGGGCTCCATTGATTAGCAGTGAGTAGCTTGTCGTTGAGACTAGATTGACGATCCAGTTGATCCAATGTTGGTTGAAACCAAATGCTTCCAGAGTCTTGGCCATGCAGTGCCAGCTTATTTTGTTGTATGCTTCACCAGGTCAACTTGGATTATCATCCCCCCTCTCCTTTGTCTTTTCAGCGTGTGAATAATCTCATGGGCATGGATGATATTGTCCAGGATTTGTCTTCTTTCCACAAACTCGGCCTATTCCCATGAAATCAATGTGGGAAGGAGTGGTTTCATTCTATTGGCTATGACTTTGACGATTATCTTGTGAACTACATGGCATAAAGCTATAGGCATGTAGCGGTCTAGGGTCCTAGCTTCATTTTCTTTTGGGATGAGAGTGATCATTGTGGCATTTAAAGCTTTTCGGATGCATGGCAAGCGCTTGGAGTCCTCCACCACCCCATAAATGTCATGCTTAACCACTTCCCAACATGCTTTGAAGAAGTCCATCGTGAAGCCATCTGGGCCTGGGGCCTTTCCGTTGGGCATCTCCTGGATCACTTGGTCAATTTCATCCTTTGCAATGGGTTTGCTTAGGTTGACATTTTGATCCTCTGTGACCAACTTGGGGATGTACTAAATTATTCTTTGTATGGCCTCGAATCTGTCTTGGTTGGGTTCCTGGGCTATCCCCTAGAAGTGATTGACCAAAGTATTTTCAATTTCCCGATGGGATTCTCTTTCAATCCCATCCTGATCCCTAATCTTCAAGATTTTGTTATGAGATCTTCTTGCAATGGTTGTTCTATGAAAAAACTTAGTGTTCCTCTCCCCTTCCCTTAGCCACCTTATTCTGGACTTTTGGCGCCATAGAGTTTCTTCCTACTGGCATCTTACTTCCTATTTCTGGTTCATTTGGATCTCTTCCTTTTTTCCACTCTTCTGTGTATCCCTCATCAATGCAAAGTTCCTGGAGCTTTCTCATTTTGTCCTCTATGCTTTTTTTCCCCTGGTTTATGTTTCCAAAGACTTCCCTATTCCACTCCTTGAGTTTTTGTTTGATGTACTTGAGTTTCTTATATAGTTTGAACATCCTTGTCCCTTAATCTGGTAGTTCCTCCCGCCACCATTGGTTGATGTTGTCCTTGAAGGTGGGATGGTCGATCCAAAATTTCTCAAATCTAAATGGTTTGTTCTTCGGAGTGGTTTGAAAATTAACTTCCAATTGAACTGGCCAGTGGTCTGATCCCCCCCAGGGGAGGATGCTGCAGTCCAAAGTTAGTCCCTGTAAAGTGATGGATTCCGACACCAAGAATCTATCTAGCCTTGTAGCTACTTGGTGGTGATCTAGTCCTTTATTGTTCCAGGTGAACTCTCCATTGTTGGTCCTGATGTCCACAAGCTCCATTGTGTCAATGAAAGCTAAGAATTCTTCCACATCTCTATCGAGTCTCCTGGTGCCCCCTTTTTTCTCAGCAAGTGTTGTAATGATGTTGAAATCCCCTGCCAGGATCTAGTGGAGGTTGTTGGTTTGATCCTTTAGATTCTCCAGGTCTAGGAGCATTCTCCTTTTTTCCTCCATCACCTCGGGGCCATACACACTAGTGCATAGAATTTCCGTCGTGTTCCCTATAATTTGCATGTTAAAGAAATATTGTGTCTCGTAGCTTCTGCTGCAAGTAGGTTCACCGAATGTGGGTTCCACAAGGTGAGAATACCGCCCACCATCTGTTGGCTTTCAACAACCAACATCTTGTACTTACTCCATTGTTTTCTACTGATTGTTTCCATTCTGTCTAAAGTGCATTTTGTCTCTTGAATGAAACATAGGTCATGTTGTTCCTTCCTCGGTCTATTTTTAAGGATTCATTGCTTTCTTGGGTTGTTTAGGCCTCTTATGTTCCACGTTATAATCTTCATTTAAACATATGGGGGGGAGTTTGGGAAGAGCTTTTTAATCTTACCTGAATTTATCAACAGGGCTCCTAGTTCTTGTAGGGCTACGTTGTTTGATTTTCTGCCTTTCTTCCGCCTTGCCTGCTTGGGTGAGTGTTGTGGTTGTCCATCGCCTATTTTGATTCCCAAGTGTCCTATCTTGCCATGCATGCACTTGATCCCTCTAGATTTTTCTTCCTCCCTTAGGAGGAAGAGATATTGAATGCGATATAGTTGCTTCGCTGGCACATTGTCGACTCCCTGCCTTTTCCATTGCTCCAATATGTTCAAGAGATCTATTCCTTCCCTTTCCACAATGTATCTGAGATCTAGAGCTTTTGTTCCTACCTCGCTTGTTTTCATCTCTGAATCTTTGTCTACCTCTTGCGTTGGGGTGTTGGCGTCTTCGTTTCCTCCTTCCATAGGACTTGCTCCACCTCCCTGTTCTCCCTTGTTGCTTGGATTATCTGTGGTCTCATGAGTTTCTTGTTCACTGGCTTCTCTGGATTTCATCTTTTCCTTTCCTCCTTCTTCCCCTTGGTTGGGCATGCCCCATCCTTCTATTCTAGCCCTGGCTTCCGTGTTGCTTTCTGTTGGGGCCTTGCTTTGTCTCTTGTTTCCTCTATTTTTGTGATTTGGCTTTACAAACCTGTCCTCATCATGTTGTAGTTTGGTGTTTTCCGATTCTTGTTTTTTATTGAGAGGACATTCTCTTAGTAGGTGTCCATGTTCATGGCATCTTCTGCATCGAAAGGGGATCTGCTTGTAGTCTATACTTTGTATCCATTCCTCATCCCTAAACTCCAGGCTTATGGCTTCCGGGAGCGCCCTCGAAACATCCATCTCTATGCAGATCCTTGCATATGATATATATATTCCTTTTAGAGTTGTTTCCGATGACTTGACATATTTTCCAAGCTTGTTCCCTATTGCTTGGAAGGTGGACTACAACCAGTAGTCTAGTGGTAAGGAGTAGAGCCTTAGCCAGACTGGGACATTTTTAAAGGTTTCTTTCTTTGGGGAGAAGTTTTCCTGCCATGGACGCATGTGCAGCCTTGTTGAGGCATGGAAATACGCCCCCCCCTCAAAGACTTTATCCTTTTCCTCCAGGTTCATAAAGATTGTTGTGAAAATCCTTTCGATCCCAGGTGGAGTTCAACTTCTCCACTTGGCTTCCATTGATATTTTATCTAGTTGCACAACGTTTTTTCTCTGGGCCACAGACCCATGAACTTGCAGATTAGTGCATGCATCTTCATATGATCCTGGAAGAGTTGTGTTTGGGGGTCTTCCAGTATAACCTTGGGTATCAGTGTTGTTTTAGGTTTACATGGGTTGCACCCATCTACCCCACTGGGGTTCGTCATTTCTTGTGCATCGTTCTGGACTTCTCTAGCTTCTTCCCCCACGCGATCATTTATTTCTTGGTTGCCCTCCTGATTCTTTTCTGATCCTGATCCCGAGGTGCCTGTCAGAGGTTCTTTGAAACCGACGCCTCCTGGGCCTTTCCCTCTGTCCACCACCACCTTCTTGTAGGAAGTTGTTCCACTCCCTCCCCCTTTGGTAACCATATTGGTCGCTGTTGAGACCGCGACTGTTAAACCTTAGCTTGAAGTTTCTCCGGAGCCGTTTTTCTACTCGATTTGTCTTTTCTATCTACATTTTCTAAATAATCATTATTTAGTGATTTACTTTTAATTTCAGCAATTTTATATGACTATTTTTTAGTTCTATATATTATAGAATTTATATTAAAATAATGATTTACTTTTAATTTCAGCAATTTTATATGACTATTTTTTAATTCTATATATTATAGAATTTATATTAAAAATTGTAATAATTGTTTTGATTTTATAATGTAGTATATTTTACTTTATGTTTATATTGATATAAAGTCTATTTATGATTTTTTTTTATTTTTTATTTCAAAACATTTATCAATTTCTTATTTAAAATTTAAAATTTATAAATTTAAAATTGACTTATCAATTTATATAAATTGAAAAAACTTAAAAATACTCAAATGTCATTTTTTTTAAACTAAGAAGAATGAAAGTCCTCTTT
>ML796528.1:289802-321486 GCA_009831015.1 Picea engelmannii
TAACATAACTTCTAACATGATTATTATTAAATATTTAAAATATTTTAGCATAGTTTAAATATATTACTATTTTGATTTTTTATAAAAAAAATTAGTTATTAATTTAAATTTCAATTATTGAGATTGCAAAATCTAGATATTTTAAAAATTTATGATCTTATAAATTTATTTTTTAATAAAAATACAAATTTAATAACAAAAAATTAAGATTCCAACAATATTTGAATAAGAATAAAATTGTAAAAAACTTCTAAATCATACATCATTTAAACTCATATAAACATTTTTAGATTTAAAGTCATCCAAACATTTTTAGATTTACTCAAACTCACTTAAACTTACACTTCTATGTTTTGTAAAATTTACCCAGACTTACACTTCATGTCTGCTACAATTGATCGAGTGAAGCAGAAATCCCATTTGATAATTGTAATAAGCACAACCAAAATTAGTTGTGAATGCTTACTGGTCAGCCCTATCTTCAATAGTGGAAATGATTTTCATTAACTGACTTGTCGCTGAGAGGGGTAAGTACCAATAGCTATCTCACACGTTGTAAAATGTATTTTGTTTGTAAATGTGTATAGTATTAAACGTGTATAGTTTCCAGAAATGAGCATGGATCTTCTTCTAAAAGTAGCGACATAGTTGGTAAGGTATGAGACAAGAAAAAATTATCCCTTCTACGTTGCACTTCTTCCTTGTCTGATCTCCTGCTTCTGCACTGGCTTGGTTGGTAGCTCGGTTTAATCGCAATGAATTCAAGTCTCTCCAACAACGACGAATGGTAATTAAGCTCGATTTAATTGCTACGTCAATTCTCTCACGCTACAAAATGTTGGCAGCGTCTGGGGGATAGTGCCACAACACGAGGGGGGATCGTTGGAAAGCTACCTGCCGAAGTAAGGACACTCAGGTGGGACGATTGCTCCCGAGTTAGCCTACTCCATTGTTTTGTGTTATATCATTGGTGAAATCATTTCAACTCCCTTATTAGTACCTACCATGGGACTATAGCAATGAGTTTGCTTTTGATGTGACATTAATTTGACTTTTACCATAAATTTGTGTATGCGATGTAATGTTTAACATAGGAAAACAAATATATATTTTTGGATATAATAAAAATATTTGTGTTTCTCATTTTTAATTGGTTGATAGAATTGAAGTGTTATTTCTCCCTTCACGTCTTTCAATATGTAATATTAATTACATAATCAATGAATTTCACCAATCACTACATCTAAATATAAAAAGTTGTACTATGTATTTATTATTATGCATTATTATATTTATTATCTAATATATTATTTATTATTATATTTATATTATATTTATAGTTCCATATTATACATTTTGAATAATAAACAACTTTCAATTATTATCTTTTGACAAAAAATATTCATTACTTATGCATTTAGTTATATTAAGTTTCATTGTTCAACATGTATTTCCCAACTAACTCGGCAGGGACTGGGTTGTCATGCAACCCTTGTTTCTCTAAATAATATCTATAATATAATCACTAAAATCAATATTCCCTATTATTTTGTGTTATATGAGTGAAATCAATATGCCCTATTCTTTTGTCTTATATCATTATTGAAATCAATGCAAGTATTTAATGATTGATATACCCATAGTATAAACCCAAACCTCTTGAATTTTGAAACATTATTCATGTTGATAACCCATTAAAGAAAAATTATATATCTTGAGAAGACTTTCATCCTCTTGATATTGAACTATTACCTCAACAATATATTTAATCCCAATATACTTCTTGTTATTTTACATTTGAAACAATTTGAAAATGGATGGATATCCAAAACCTCACACTCTTTAAAAAATAATCGTATATATTTATATGATACATAATAAATATGCAATAACTCGTGAGAAAGTTGAAGTTTCCAAGCTATCAAAATATTCTGGAAATTACCAAGAAAGTTGGTCCTCTAGCATAAGTTTGATATTGATCTAGACTTAATATTCATCTTAATAATTATTTAGGAATATTATTGAAATTTGTAATAATTATTCAAAATGTAGTTACATAATTATTGTGTTGTTTTTATAGTTAGTTATTGCTTTCAAACATATATCAACATAATAAAACAATGCATGAGACTCTACAAACAAACCCTAATTCAAAAAGCACCTTCATTCACGAATAAGTTAATAGATAGATCTGGATTATACACATTATGGATCACTTAAATCTGGATCCATCATATTAGATCCATCATATGATCCATCAATGATTCATGTAAATTCTAGATATAATTTATATGTTGGTATGGATCATATTCTAAATATATATGGATATAATGTAAATTAATTTAAATATGTTTAAATTGTTATTTTTAGCTCATGCTAAATTTAATATAACATATGATCCATCAATGATTCATGTAAATTATGGATATAATTTATATGATATACTGGATCATATTCTTGAAGTTGATATTGATACATTAATATATCTAGATATAATGCAAATTAATGTAGATATGGTCTAACATATAAAATAATGTATGGATCATAACCTAATATGTCATATAGATGATTATTTATCATAATATTTAGATTATAGATCATTTATCATATAGATAGATTATTTGATGTCAATTATGCTATTAACTTCCAACATAATGTTATTTATGATCCTATTTTTTTAATGATAATGATCCCTTTTGTGTCGGTGTGCACCGATTGGATCATACTTTAGGGTGAAAGAGTAAAAAACTAAGCCAAAGACTAATGTCTTTGCCACAAAACAAAATGAGGAAGCATCCTCTATTGCTATCACCATAAGTTGAAGAATAACAAAACTGTCAATTTGTGCTACATAAAATCTGCTACAAATATCATCAAGTCGCAACCTCTATAGGCCTGTATAAAATAAGTCCCTGTTGATATAACGAAATAGAACAAAAGCTGAGGAGAGACTAAAACTTATCAAGACAGAGGAGAGCAGTAAAAAGCAGGAGACATCCACCCCTTGTGATCCAGAAACAATCATACCAAGACTGTGTCAAGCTGAAACAACAACAACCATGTGGCCCGAAATATCCATAAAAGACTTGTGGATACAAGAAATTTCTGAACCATCCCTGATCATCCATGTCCCAACAACCATATGCAAGCCTTCTTTAGAGAGAGAGTTTGCTTCTATCTCCCAAAGTTGCATCATAAGGAATCCAATGCTCCTTGAGAAGGGACAGAAAAACCTCCTCCTTTAACCACTCCTAGTTGAACTTGAAAGGGTTGGGAGGTTTCTGGGGGCCTAAAGCAATTTCCATAAAGATTGGGGAGTGGTCTGAGATCCCCCCTGATCCGACCCATTGCCTGAGTTAAGTATAAGCCTCTACTAAATTTTCAGAGGCCATAAAGCGATCCAAACGTTTCTCAATTCTATCCTGTCCCACCCTTTTATTTCTCCAGGTGGAGCATTGTCTTATGGGAGGAATGTCAATCAATTTCATTCTCCTTAACATATGGTTGAAAAAATATGTCAAAGGATCTGGTTGAGCCCTTGGTCCCCAGGATTCAACCTCCCCGAGAGAAAAATTTAGGTCCCCTCCCAGGATAAGATTTTCACTTTCCAAGAAGGATTTATGGCCTAGAGCCTCCCAAAAAGGGGCCTTTTCCCGGTAAGGACCATATAAGTTTAAGATTGTTACCTCTGAACCAATCTCTGCATAGAGGATGTTTAGACCAAGTCGAGATTCAAAACCCCAAGGACTTATAACTTTGATTGTTTTGGGATTCCATCCAATGGCCAAACCCCCAGAGCACCCTCTGACATTTGCGCCCACAAACTCCCATGTCTTGAACAAGGAGCAAAGTCGAGGAATGATCACAACTTCCTCACCCATTGTTTCCTATAACATCATAATGTTTGGTTGGCTCGACTCCACCAACTTGTAGAGGACAGTTCTTTTGAGGGAACCTGCCAAACCCCTACAATTGAAAGAGAGTATTTTCATTAGGGAACCCCTCCCAGGGCATGCGATGCTCTAAGTGCCCCAAAAATCGATTTTTTCTTTCCAGCTGCACTATCAACTAAGGCTTTATTATGAGCCTTCAACAAGTACGACTTCCTTCCCCTCCCTTTTTCCCCTTGGACGGGGGGAGGAGTTTTCCCGACTCATGGCTCACACCTAGAGTCTAAAACAGGTTGATTTTGCAGATGATAGATTATTCCATCCTCTTCTGAGTCTAGGGAAGAGTCGGGATTAGGGCAGGGGGTTGGGAGGTGGGATGTAAGAGGGACTTGGGAAGGAGAGCATGGAAGAAAAGAGGCCTCAGAGGGATATAACAATGGGGAAAAGGGCGGATGGGGGACTTGCAAGCTCTTGAGAGGCCCAACACAATCTTTACCCAAAAGACCTAAAGAATGCATAACAAAATTTAAAGGTGGAGGGGGGGAACAAAACATACCAAAATGAGAAGTAAGATCCTGTAAAATATCCTTTGTCGCCTGGGATGGCTGAGAGTCCAGAGTCTCTTCTACATTAACTCTTTTGTCCTTCTCATTCGCTTGTTGAAGAACCGATATTGCTTTAATTTTCCCCTTTTCTTTGGTCGGGGCTCCTTCGAGGCTGAAACCACCAATCCATGGGAACCAGAGGAGGGATCTTGTTCCTTAACTTCTAACGATGTCGCCCGCTTCTTACATGGTGGATTAGTGTGACCCGAAAGGGCAAGGCACATTGACTAGCATTATGACCATGCTTGTGACATCACCGACACTTGAAAGGTATCCCTTCATAATCCAATCTTTGATGAAAACAAACTTCCTCCTTTATCAACACCAATTATTCTGTCAATTTGTCTCTAACATCCAAAGCTACCAAAATTCGGGCCATAGACATTTTACCTATTTCTCTAAAGGACATATATGTGTCCATGAAAGTTCCCAACGCATTGCCAAGCTCCTTAAAACTCAACTTAGTCCATAATTCGGGCAGAAGGCCTAGAAGACGAACCCAAATCGACATAACATTTAGTCGTTCCTTACTTGCATCAAAAAGAGTTGTCCATCGCTTTAGCAGCAGAGGGATCGAATCTAGCAACCATGGTTTTTTTAGAACTATGTCTGCATCCTCCTCTTTTTGGAATTTAAATAAAATCCATCCCCTTGCTAAATTCGTCACCTCAGGGAATACATAGACCTCATGAACCCATACACGGCGTACCCATTCGTTCAAAGTCTTGATTCCAAATTGTCGACCTCTAGCCTTGCTAACCACTGCCTGATTTTCCATATTCACAGTCATTGAGATAGAAATGTCTTGCCCAAGAACCAAATGGGCTCTCGATTTTACTCCATTATTCCTTTTGCGATGAGGAGTCGGCTTAGGTCCAAGGTTTTTCCCACAATCTTTCACCCCATAATCCCTATTCGATCGAGGCTCTTTCCTATGGCGTACTACTTCCACTGGTTTCGTGATGTTGGGGAGCATTAGGAAATGGTCTAGAAATTGAACCATCATCCCTGAGTCCAGCTGAGGGGGAGAGGGGTTTTGTTCAAGAGGTAATAATGAGTGGGGAAATTGGTTCATAGGGTGAGAGGAAGACGGTTGTGGTCAAAACAATAGAGGGACAATAGTTCTAAGCTCAAATCCGTTATAGTCACCTTCACAAAAAAAGAGAAGAAGAGTCAAAGGAAGGGAAAGGGAGTAATCCATACCAAGAAGAGAGGCCCAACACACTCGCCTGGGTGTTATCCTTTGAGGTCTGCCAGGGGAAAGGAGTATCTGACCCACCTGTCGAACCCCAAGCCGAAGCCACTTTCAGAGGAAAACTAGAAGGAGTATATGATATGGAAGTGTTTCCAAGCCTCCCCAAGATAGGGTCGGATCGATCCTACTCCCTCGTAGGCAGCAGCTGTAATGTCCCCAAGGCCGAGCCCTGTTGTAAATTTGATGTATGAAATGAATTGTAAATATGTGTTATAGGCTGGTGAGCCAAGTTTGTATAAGTCAGTGGGCTTATGTGATTGTTAGGCCAGAGAGCCTAAGGGTTGGAGGCCAAGGGCCTGATTTTGTACTTGTATGTATGCATCACATTAATAAAATATAAATACCGCCGCGTGCAGACCGACCACGATGAAGAGTGATGGGGGACTGAGCTTCCACAAAGTGGGAAAGGAATTAGGGGCTGGAAGGTGGGAAAAAGGGCTAAGTGTTGAGCCTAGGGGCTTAAGCCTTGGGAATAATATTTTATTATTATTCCAAAGAACATGTGCATTTTATGTTTTATTTTTATCCTAAGTTCCTGGCAAAGGGAAAACGTGCAAAGGGGATGCATGTTGATGGAACTCATGCAGTCCCATGGGTGACAAGTGTCAACCCTGGTGCATGCGAATAAAATGACCAAGATGAGCCGTGAGAGGGGTTCCTCGCACATTCCACCCGACTGCCTGAGCGTGTACAGAGCTCTGAGCAGTACGATCGACCCGAGCTTTGCAGAGAACCCTCGTGCTTCCCTGTGAGCCGAAAAGCCTGTGTTTGGCTCTGAAAAATCGTGTATATCCTCTCCTCTTAAAGCTGAGAAGCCTGTGTTCGTTTCTGAAAAGGCCGAGTTCACCCTCTTCATTCTGAGCCGTGGAACCTGTGTCATTCCCTACGTGGATTGTTTGTCACACGTTCCCGAGAACCAACACTGTGAGACCTTGCACCATTGCTAAGCCTGTTTGGGAAGCCCGTGTTTGTTTTTTTCGGTTGGTTGTGGTGGCCACGCAGAGCTGGACTGCACGTGGCTTGTTGGCTAGTGCAAGTTGTGATTGAGCCTGTGTATGACCTCTCTCCAGGTGAGGGAGGTGACTGTTGTTGGAAGAGGCAGGTTGTTAGGCCTGTGAGCAATTCTCTCTAGGTGAGAGAGTTTGTTGGGAAGTGGTTTCTTCCAGAGAGTGTCCAGCACCAACTTCGGGCTCTCAGACTTCCTGATTCGGCCTGTTGTCGAGACCCAGAGAGGGAGGTTAGCACCGATGGACTGTGCTTGTGAAGGTGTATACTCCCGAGCGGAACATGCATGTGGGGAATGAGAGTCTGGTAGTAGTGGGCGTAAGATGACATCTTGGGAAGAATCCTTCCAATTTTCTGTGTTGTTTTCCCTGTAACCTCAGCCTAGCCTAGGATTCCTTGCCTTGGGGTGGAGCTTAGTTCCAGATCGGGCCACTGTTGAGCTGATGAGCAGTGCGGTCTAAGGCTGGGAGGTTCGTGGAAGGCCTGCACGTGGTTGGTGGAATCTACCATTGTTTCGAAGATAAGTATCAGATGATGTTTATTCATGTATTTCGCTGTGTATATCAAGTTAAATTTAATGTTATTGATTGTTGATTATAGCAGTAAATCTTATGTTTACTCTGAGTTTAACTGTATTTCTTGATTAAATGCATGTTATTACTATAATGTCGGTATGAGCTATGTACAAAGTGGTGTTATAGTTTTTTTTTCTTAAGAGCGATTAAGCCTTGGTAACCAAAAAGTGGTGCTACAAATTGGTATCAGAGCCAAGGTTTTGACACTAAGCCTAGATGGGCCAGTTGAGTGGTCTTTGGACCGAGGGTGAGAGGAGAAATTTTCTCTGGAGGACCAATTTTGGACCCTGGTATGGTCTGGAGTGTCAAGGAGTTACTTGATCGTGCCTATAAGCTCAGGAGGTATAGCGGTGTTGTGAAACCGCAGCTGTTGTGGTATATGGCCAAGGATCAATGATCTTTTTGATCAGTTGAAGGACGTGAAAATATTTTCAAAGATAGATCTCAGATCTGGATATCACCAAGTGAGAATAAATGAGGAGGACATCAGCAAGACCGCCTTTAGAACAAGGTACGGTCATTATGAGTTCACAGTGGTGCCGTTTGGATTGTCAAACGCACCTGCTGTTTTCATGTGCTTAATGAATGGTGTATTCAAGGACTATTTAGACAAGTTTGTCATAGTCTTCCTGGACGACATCTTAGTGTATTCCAAGTCAGAGGAAGAGAATGAGCAACACCTAAGAATGGTGCTACAAGTGTTGAGAGAACACCAGTTGTACGCCAAGCTGAGAAAATGCTCATTTTATCAAAGGCAGATCCATTACTTGGGAGATGTTATTTCAGAAGAGGGGATCATTGTGGATCCTAAAAAGGTTGAGGCCATCCGAGAATGGTCAGCGCCAAGGAATGTGGCAGAAGTTAGATCTTTTATGGGTCTGGCAGGCTACTACAGAAGGTTTATAGCCGAATTCTCAAAGATAGCTCACCCTATCACTTCGTTGTAAAGGAAGGAGAAGAAGTTTCAATGGACTGAAGAATGTGAGAGTAGTTTCTAGCGATTGAAGCAACTGCTAACCAACACTCCAATCCTGAAGATTGCAGATCCAAATATGAATTTCGTGGTGTGCACAGATGCATGTAAGGAGGGGCTGGGAGGAGTTCTCAGCCAAGAGGGATTTGTAATTTGTTATGAGTCCTGAAAGCTGAAAGAGCATGAAAGGAATTATGCCAATCATGATTTAGAGTTGGCAGCAATCGTCCACGCATTGAGGAAATGGAGACATTACCTCATGGGAAGGAGATTCGAATTAAGAACATACCACAACGGTCTGAAGTATTTATTTGATCAGCCGACTTTAAATGCCAAGCAAACCAGATGGCTGGAGTTTCTGTGTGAATATGACTTTGATATCAAGCATATCAAAGGGAAAGAAAATAAGGTGGTTGATGCACTTAGCAAAAAAGCGCACGAATTACATGCTACAGCCATTAGCATGTACATGATGGAGATTAAGGATAGAATTTTGGAAGCTGCAAATGTTGATTTGCAGTATAGAGGTCTGATAGCAAAGCTACAACAGCGTGAGAGACCACAGATCTAGGGAAGTTACACCTTGGGAACTGATGGCTTACTTTTGTATAAAAACAGAGTGTATGTACCCAATGTCTGAGAATTGAAGCTGGCAATTCTAAAAGAAATGCATAACGTGGCTTATGTTGGACATCCTAGATATCAGAAGACTGTGGCAGCAATCAAAAGCCATTACTTTTGGCCGGGTCTGAAGAAAGAAATCGCTAAATACATCGCCAGATGTATTGAGTGTCAGAAAGTTAAGGCTGAGCATAGGCACCCAGCAGGGTTGCTGCAACCTTTACCCATTCCTGAGTGGAAATGGGAAGTGGTGACAATGGATTTTATCACAGGATTGACTAGAACAAGCAAGCAGCATGATTCAATCATGGTGGTGGTGGACAAGCTTACAAAAGTTGCCCATTTTATTCCACTGAAAACCACTCACAAGGCATCAGATGTTGTTGATATCTTCTTAAAAGAAGTGGCACGCTTGCACGGAATTCCTAAGACAACTGTGTCTGATAGGGACCCGAAATTCTCCTCGAATTTATGGAAAGGACTGTTCAAGGGATTTAGAACGAATCTGAACTTTAGTACAGCGTATCATCCTGAGTCTGATGGTCAAATAGAAAGGGTGAACAGAGTAATAGAAGACATACTGAGAATGTATGTGATGGATAAACCATCGAGGTGGGAAGACTACCTGCATTTGGTAGAATTCGCCTACAATAATGGGTATCATACATCGTTGAAGATGAGCCCATTCGAAGCACTTTATGGAAGAAAGTGCAACACTCCAGTGAGCTGGGATAATCCAACTGATAGAGCAGTAGTTGGGCCTAAGCTGCTCAAAGATATGGAAGACCAGATGATAAGAATTAAACAGAATCTAAAAGTTGCCCAGGACAGGCAGAAAAGTTATGTTGATAGTAACAGAAACCACAGAGAATTCAAAGTGGGTGACCATGTTTTCCTGAAAGTGAAAACTAACAGGAGTTCCCTGAAGTTGGGAAGTTGCGCCAAGTTAACAATGAGATTTTGTGGGCCATTTGAGATCCTGGAAAGGATTGGGCCAGTTGCATACATGCTTGCATTACCTGCATCTATGACTATACATAATGTATTTTATGTTTCACTGCTTAAGAGATATATAGCTAATGTTAATCATGTTATCGATTGGAATGTGATTTAGGTGGAACCAGAAGGTGTCCTGCAAGTGCATCATGTGTACATATTGGACAGGAAAAACAAACAGCTCTGGAATCGAGCTATAGAGCTCGTAAAGGTCCAGTGGACCTGGTATGGTCCTGAGGACGTGACATGGGAGCATGCAGATGTTATGCGGGCAGAGTACTCGCATCTTTTTGAATTTTTTTGAAAAGCTTGCATATGTTGTGTAAAGTTGCACTAAGGACAGTGCAGAAATAAGGGAGGGGGATTGTAATGTCCCCAAGGCCGAGCCCAGTTGTAAATCTGATGTATGAAATGAATTGTAAATATGTGTTATAGGTTGGTGAGCCAAGTTTGTATAAGTCGGTGGGCTTATGTGATTGTTAGGCCATAGAGCCTAAGGGTTGGAGGCCAAGGGCCTGATTTTGTACTTGTATGTATGCAACACATTAATAAAATATAAATACCGCCACGTGCAGACCGACCACGATGAAGAGTGATGGGGGACTAAGCTTCCACAGAGTGGGCAAGGAATTAGGGGCTGGAAGGTGGGAAAAGGGCTAAGTGTTGAGCCTAGGGACTTAAGCCTTGGGAATAATATTTTATTATTATTCCAAAGAACATGTGCATTTTATGTTTTATTTTTATCCTAAGTTCCTGGTAAAGGGAAAACGTGCAAAGGGGATGCATGCTGGTTGAACGCATGCAGTCCCATGGGTGACAAGTGTCAACCCTGGTGCATGTGAATAAAATGGCCAAGATGAGCCGTGAGAGGGGTTCCTCGCCCATTCCACCTGACTGCCTGAGCGTGTACGGAGCTCTGAGCAGTACGACCGACCCGATCTTTGCAGAGAACCCTCGTGCTTCCCTGTGAGCCGAAAAGCATGTGTTTGGCTCTGAAAACCCATGTATATCCTCTGTTCTGAAAGATGAGAAGCCTGTGTTCATTTCTGAAAAGGCCGGGTTCACCCTCTCCGTTCTAAGCCGTGGAACCTGTGTCATTCCCTGCGTGGATTGTTTGTCACACGTTCCCGAGAACCAACACTGTGAGACCTTGCGCCATTGCTAAGCCTGTTTAGGAAGCCCGTGTTTGTTTCTTTCGGTTGGCTGTGGTGGCCACACAGAGCTGGACTGCTCGTGGCTTGATGGCCAGTGCAAGTTGTGATTGAGCCTGTGTATGACCTCTCTCCAGGTGAGGGAGGTGACTATTGTTGGAAGAGGCAGGTTGTTAGGCCTGTGAGAAATTCTCTCCAGGTGAGAGAGTTTGTTGGGAAGTGGTTTCTTCCAGAGAGTGTCCAGCACCAGCTTCGGGCTCTGAGACTTCATGATCCGGCCTGTTGCCGAGACCCAGAGAGGGAGGTTAGCACCGATGGACTGTGCTTGTGAAGGTGTATACTCCTGGGCGGAACAGGCATGTGAGGAATGAGAGTCTGGTAGTAGTGGGCGTAAGATGGCATCTTGGGAAGAATCCTTCCGGTTTTCTGTGTTGTTTTCCCTGTAACCTCAGCCTAGTCTAGGATTCCTTGCCTTGGGGTGGAGCTTAGTCCCAGCTCGGGGGTGACCCACTGCTGAGCTGATGAGCAGTGCGGTCTAAGGCTGGGAGGTTCGTGGAAGGCCTGCACGTGGTTGGTGGAATCTACCACTGTTTCAAAGATAAGTATTAGATGATGTTTATTTATGTATTCCGTTGTGTATATCAATTTAAATTTAATGCTATCGATTGTGGATTATAGCAGTAAATCTTATGTTTACTCTGAGTTTAACTGTATTTCTTGATTAAATGCATGTTATTACTATAATGTCGGTATGAGCTATGTACAAAGTGGTGTTATAGTTTTTTTTTCTTAAGAGCGATTAAGCCTTGGTAACCGAAAAGTGGTGCTACTGCAGCTGCACTCCCAACCCACATTTCGCGGCTCCAACAGATGAGTCACTCCCAAAATGTTGAACACCCATCCCACACCAAATGAGTTGGCCCTCCATTGGATCCTCCGAATAGTCTTGTAACTCCTCCTCTTTTGCCATACCTAGACTTTCAAGGGTTGTGAACTGATGTAACAAACTGAAGATTGTCATAGGGGAGCCAGAAAATCGCAGACAATTGTATGTGGAAGATAAAATGCCCTAGTGAGTTGCAACTAGGGTTTCCACAACCCATGCTCGACCAAACTTCACCTTATATGTGTGTGTGTGTGTGTGATGTCGAGTATGCATGATAGATCCAAAGTTATCTCTAATGGATCTCAATGCTACTAAAACAAATCATATAAACTCATAGAAGATCTTTACATTGCAACTCACTTGAAACTTCTCATAATTCTTTCCCATATCTTAGAGAGCACAACTAAGACACTGAGATTGTTCACGTATCATAATATTTTTAATTAAATCTAACCAAATATATATATTTCTCTTTGTTTTTAAAATTTTACATTAGAGTCGACATTGTTTTTTTATTTAGTCAATATTATATTATTATTTTTAAATGTACACGTATCAACTTTAGGTTGAGCATGGAAGGAATTACACATCTCCTTGTCTTTCTTTTTAAACTTTTTACATTAAAGTCGATACGTTTTTTTTTTATTTAGTCAATATTATATTATTTTATTTAGATGGACACGTGTCAACTCTAGGTTGAGCACGGAAGGAATTACACATCTCCCTTGTACTAGGCTGTAGAATGTGCCTCTCGGTGCAATGCCTATATCTACACTTAGTTTTAATTCCTGAATTATCTATGTGGTTATTGTTGAAGGGCTTCGAGATCAATTGTGAGGTGTGATGAGTTTCACATCGTCAACCAAAGTTCTATTTTTTCAAGTTCCACTCAACACTTGAACGTAGTTATGGAGGTATTTAGAGATAGGGATCGAACTTATGGCATCAAAATATAAGACCCTGCATACACATATTATAGACTTAAATCCACTCCATGTTCTTCTTAGGATTGAGGATTTACCATGTATCTTAATGTAGCCATGGAGGAACCTGGAGGTAGAGGTAGAGGTGAAACTCATGACATTAGAAGGGAGGTGATGACCCTCGTAACCATATTATGGACCCAAGACCACCTACATATTTTTTGTGAGGCATGCCATTTAAAGAGAGTAGGTTGTGGTCAAGTAGTTAAATTAAAACACTTCCAATTGTCAATGGAGCTTGCAAGGATGATGGAAGCATAATGATGTTATTGCTCTCACTAAGTTTCAAGTCTCCTAGGTGACAATTTGCCTCTTGTAGGTAACTTCTGCATGAAACTGCAATGCAATGACTCTAGTGGAATAAATACCCCTACTGGTGACTTCTTAACCAAAATATTTTGTTTTGAGTGTTGTAAGCTAGCCACTATCATTACAAATACTCCCAAATTGGGGGAAATGCATCCTTGTTGCATCATGTAATAAGAAGAAGCTACCAAAACTCATTTTCAATACTTAGAAGTTTGTTGACAATTTCCATTAATGACATTTGGATGTGGCCTAACTTAGTGTATCACTGTGATCCAGATCAAATCACTATATTATTTGTCATCTATATCAATACTTTGAGAGTGGAAAAAATTGGAGGAATCAACTTGTAGGGTCATTTTAGTGGCATGTCCCACTTTGGAAAATTGGGGTCTAGAACCTTCCGAAGCTATTTTTAGGAATTAAACGATGTCTTTGTGGGGCCCAGTGTTCAGAACTTGTGCACGCTCCCTTGACGGTGTTCTACACTATGAGACCTTTCCAATGGTGCAAATTATTCATCAATCTGAGTTCATATGCAAAAGTTATGCCTCCCGCAAGTTTACTTATCGTGTTGACCACCATGGTATGAGAGGATGCCATGTTAGCCCCCATTAATCATGCATATGGGGCTAGCCACATATGTAATTTAAAGAATATTCTAGAATTTCCAAAACCCTATCACAATTGAGGGTTTATGAAGTCAAAAACCTACTGTTAGATGGCTATCATGCTATGTTAAATATCGGGGCATTAGGAGGAGAAGGGGTTCCATTCTTTTGCATTGTATCTTGTTCCATAGTTGAGAAAAACATTTGAGAATGGTATTATATGAGCATAACAAAGGAGGAGAGATTGTGTAGAGATTGTGTAGTAGCCATACAAGCCACAAGTTAAAGGCAACTCCACAGAGAGTGCCTCTTTCTTTGTACTTGCATTATTTCTATACTAGAGAAAAGAGAGTAGATCAACCTCACCTTCTATCTGGGTTTTCTCCCGGATAGGGTTTTCCAGGTCATATCTCGTGTTTATTTGTGGATGGTGTGATTGTATTTTATTGTTCTCTATTTTCCACATTTTATCTATTTCATGCATAAACAAAAAATCAGTAACTAAATATTTTGGAGATCTAAAGGAAAAATAAACTCAATCGTAAAGATTTCCAATATTTTATTATATATGTTGTGACGAACTATTTCAGTGGAATATCCACGGTATTTTACAGATCATATTGGTATCAAAGTAGGTTTTTTTTTTGGGTATTTATGGGAAGTTACAGGATCCGGGAATCGGCTTAAAGAGAAGTCGCAAAAACCAGAGCCATGGCAAACAAGTTTGTTCATAACAACCCTATAGATCCAACATAAGAGAGTTTTGAGAGATTGGAAGCTCAAGTTGTTGACATTAGTCGCAATATGAACCTCCTCATGGTGGCTCTAGCAAGCAAGCTCGGGTCATTCGAAGATGATGGAGGCTCTAACTAAGAGAATAGATTGGAGGGGAAATCAAAGGCTTTGGAAGACTCGGGAAAGTAGTCACGAAAAGAATCCGAGAAAGAGTAGTCGAGTTTGAGTGTAGTGAACCCTTCACAATCCCTATTCAAGATGGAAGTGAAAGTGGATGTAAATCCATACCAAGGTGAGATCAATGCATTAAAACAAAATCATTGGTTGCAACAACTAGAAGTTTATTTTTGCCTTCACCATATAGATGAAGTGCAAAAGATTTCATTTGTTAGATTGAAGTTAGAGGGCCATGCTTTAACATGGTGGGAAAGCCATACGAAAACACTTAGGTTGGAGGGTGATCCACCAGTAACTAGGTGGGAGGACTTCAAAACCCTCATCAAGTCCCAATTCTACCCTATCAGGTATTTATAGGACCAATGGATCCGATGGCACTACTTCAGGCAGAGGTAGGGGCAGAGTGTACAAGAGTACATCACTGAGTTCAAAAAGATGGCCATCATGCTGGGTATCTCTCCCAAGAACCCAGATGTACTCCTTAAGTATCTGGGGGGGTTACACAGTCATCTATGAAAGCATGTAATGCTCTTCAAGCCAAGGACAGTGGATGAGGCGTGTGTACATGCACAATACCTGGAAAACATAGGCCAAAATAAAGGACAACCAAGTGGTTCGAAGAAGAAAGAGCACCAAAAAGCTTCCAAGGAGGGCAAGAAGAAGTGGAAAGGGGGGAAAGATAAGAAGACAACAACCACTACACAATAGTGCAAATATCCCAACAACCATTGCAATCATTGCAACATTGATGGCCACACCGAGGAAAAGTGTTGGAAACTACATCTAGAGTTGAACCCGAAGAACTGCAAGAAGGACAGAAAGAAAAATAACCTTCTAGCCATGGATTCAAGCAATTAGGTTGAAAGTAGCTCGGATGTGGATGACAAGATTTTTTGCACATCTGTGCAGAAGGAGGTAAATATGAGTAGCCTTCATCACTAGGAAGAGAAGGACATGACCAAGCACTTCTACATCAAGATTCAGGTCAAGAAGACTAAGATAGATGCTCTATTCAACTCTGGTTCACAGGCTAATCTCATAGTAGAGGATCTAGTCAACAAGCTTGGATTGGAGGTTCACAACCATCCTAGCCCCTATCCATTGGGTTGGGTAAACAAGGATGCAGAGATAAATGTAACGAAAGAGTGTAACATTAAATTTGTTATAAGTGTTGATCTTATTGATGAAGTGGAATTGGATGTAGTACCCCTTGATGTATGTGGAGTAGTGTTTGGAATCCCTTACATGCATATGAGGGATGCAATCTTCATGCAAAGATCCAACTAGTATAGACTGATCGAGGATGGGAAGTCCTACATCATCAACATGCATAAAGGCGAGTCAAATATCTCACAGGTAAGTGTCAACGAAGCCAAGTTGATTAGTTCTAGTAAGAAACATGTTTTTCTCTCCTTAAGAGAAAATCAATTTGATGATGAGTCAATGAGAGTGAAGGCATCCTTGGAGGGGTGTACTAAAGAACAAAAACATCAATTGGAGGAGTTGCTACATGAATACAAAGAAGTGTTCCATGAGCCTAAAGGGCTACCACCTAAGAGGGAAGTGGAACACGAAATACAATTATTGCTAGACTCCCCATTGTTGAATATTGGGTTGTATATACAGTTCTTTTTGGAAGCAAATGAAGTGAAGAAGCAGTTGCAACAATTGTTGGAGCAGGGTGTGATTCGACCAAGTACCTCACCTTGTGGTTCACCCATCATAATTGTGCCCAATAAATATGGAACTTGGAGAATGTGTATTGATTACAAGGCATTGAACAAGATTACACTGAAGAATCGATACCCTCTACAAAGGAATGATGATCTGTTGGACCAGTTGCAGCATGCCAAGTACTTCACTAAGTTGGATTTGAAATCCAGATATCACCAGGTACGAGTCAAAGAAGAAGATACCAGAAGAATGCCTTCAAGGCAAGGCAAGGTTTGTATGAATGGTTAGTTATGCCATTTGGTTTATGCAATGCACCAACTAAATTTATGAGACTAATGAATGATGTTTTACACCCTTATCTAGATTCATTTCTTATTGTTTATTTGGACGATACACTGGTTTATAGTGCTACCTGGGAGGAGCACATCTCACATCTTCTACAAGTTTTAGAGACTTTGAAGAAGCATCAATTGCTGGCCAATATCAAGAAATGCAAGTTTGCTCTGTAGTCTTTGGTGTATTTGGAGTATGTGATCGGTGGAGGGGAGCTCAAGATAGATACCGCGAAGAGGGAGGCCATCATGAAATGGCCAGTTCCTACAAATGTCATTGAAGTTAGGAGTTTTGTTGGGGTAGCACATTACTTGCGGAAGTTCATAGCTTCATTTTCAGTGGTAATTGCACCACTCCACGCCATAACAACCAATGGTAAGAGTTTCCAGTGGGGGAAGAATCAATAGAAGGCCTTTGATGAGTTGAAAAGAAATATCATTCAAGCACAAGTGCTCGCGCTACCAAACTTGCAGAAGCCCTTTGAAGTGGAGACAGATGCGAGTGGGTATGCCATGGGAACAATTTTGATGTAAGGAGGAAGGCCGGTATGCTATCATTCTAAAGTATTTCATGGGGTCGTTCTCAACTACCCTACCTACGACAAGGAGCTCTATGTCTTGGTACAAGATGTCAAAAAGTGAAAGCACTATCTTATGGGAAAGGAGACCATCATCCACACATATCACCAAGCACTATAGTATTTGTATGCCCAGAGTAAGCTACAATAAACCAAGGATTACAAGTGGATGGAGTTTTTACAACAATTTCATCTAGTCAGCAAGTATAAGAAGGGATACACAAATAAGTTGGCAGATATGCTTTCACAGCCACCCACATCCAAGATTACAGCTATGGGAACTCTGATGCACATGGATCCTTTTACCCATGGTGCATATAAAGAGGCATACACAGAAGATGAGGACTTCAAGGAGGTGTTTCAACAACTACATGGCCAAATTTGTATAGAAGAAGTTGATGACAAGGCTAACTATCATTTCCAGAATGGTTTACTCTACAAGATTGACAAGCTCTGTGTTCCTAAAGGTGAATGATTGCAACTTATCAAAGTGGCTCACATCTCCAAGGTTGGAGAACATTTTGGTGTTGGGAAGACAATTGCCAACTTATAGAGGTATGTGTATTGGCCCACAATGCAAGAAGATCTAGAACAATATATTAGAGGATGTATACTTTGTTGTACCGACAAGCCCAGTAACAGGAAGCCATGTCTATACCATCCCTTACATGCATCCACTCGACCTTGGGAAATCATCTCCATGGATTTTGTGGGAGGTTTACCAACCACACAGAAGGGACATGACTATTTATTTGTGGTAATTGACAGGTTCAACAAAATGTGCATTTTCATGCCTTGTAAAAAGATCATCAAGGAACATGAAGCAACAAATTTGTTCTTTGAATAGGTCTGGGTGCACTTTGGGATACCAAGGAGCATCATATTAGATAGGGATACCATATTTCTCAATGCATTTTGGACTACATTGTGGGAGAAGATGGACACTAATTGAAGAGGTCTACAACATTCCATCCACGGATAGATGGGAAGACATAAGTAGTCAACATGACTTTGGTGCAACTTTTAAGGGGTTACAATCAGAAGCATCGAATACTTGGGATGAAAATATGATCTATATACAACACTCTTATAATAGAGTCATCCACTCTTCTACTGATAAGTAACCTTTTGAAACTTGCTTTAGATATTTTCCACCTTCACCCTTAGACATTGTATATGGACAACAAGGAGTGAGGGAGGACGTCGCAGGAGATGCATTAAAGGCAAAAAAATTTGTTGAGAAGATGAGGCAAATACATTTGCAAGTATAGGAAACACTGAAGAAGTCAAAGGAAAAGTACAAGGCTCAACATGACCAACACAGAACATAGAGAACATCTAGAGTGGGAGACATAGTATGGTTACAACTGAATAAGGAGAGACTACAAGGTCCTGGTAAGAAGATCAAGGATCTGTGGTATGGTCCTTTTGTGGTATTAGAAAAGGTGGGAGATAACGCCTACACACTCATTCTACTCCCATACATGCACATTTACTCAATAGTGGATGTGGAGAATCTCAAACTCTATGAGCCATCCATGTTGGATCAGGAGGAGGAGCAGGGCCTACATTCCACAGAGGATTTAGCACCAGATGCTCAGGAAAAGTTGGTAGAGGACACATTTTTGTAGAAACGGTCCATAACTACAAGAGAGGGGCAACATGACCTTTGGTAGATTGGGTTGAAAGTACAACTTCTAGGCAAAGCAAAGTGGTACTCTAGGGAGAAGGTAGAGGAAAAATTTCCTCGCCTCATTCAGTAAAGATTTTGGGGACCAAAAGCCTCCCTAAATGGGGAGGTATAATCCAGGAGGATCTCGGTGGCCACCCACCTTTTCCAACTGACTCAAAACATTTTTTTGGAAATTTACTATTTTTAGCAGTTTTTTAGGTCCCAAACTTTCAAAGCCATTTTGAGGGCCTAAACGACGTTTTTTCACGATTGGACACCTCAAAGATTAACAAAGGATTTCATTGAACCCCCAAAATGAAGCTCATCATCAAGACCTTTCCAACGAGCTATCACGTGCCCTAAACGAAGATTGTATGCAAAAGTTACGACACCGAGAAGTTGATATACTAACTTACCCCAACGGAGCCCACATGGCTTTTGGCACTTCATCTCCTAAAGTTAGGTTTTTGAATGTTTAGGGTTTTGGAATTCATGTTTATTGTAAAAAGGCCTTTAGAGCCTCATTGGACTCATCTTATTGCGAATGAGCGTAGCCATCACATCTCTTCTCATAGATAAGCTGCCACCATTCAAGCAAGCTTGTTTTCGTTCTACATTTTACAGTTTTCAACATATATCTTATTTAATAGAAGTCAAGTATTATTGTATCTCTATTCTTGTTCACTATGTCTTTGTGTTAATATTATAAATCAGTTGTTTCATTTTGTTCCTCTCATAAATCTGGATCAGTGATATCAGAGTGGTTTTCTCCTTGTCGTTTTTTTAACGCATGTCCCCGACGCGGTTAGGGTATAGAGAGTTGGGTCTCGAACTTGTTTCTCTTGAGGAAAACTGCTCTCACACACCCAAGAAACTGTCCATGGTGGGCGAAAAGAAAGATGACGAGACAAGATATCCTTTCAAAATGTTGCTCGAAGAAGCCCTAGAGAGATAAAGGAACGAGATGATGGATAACTTTGCACAAATCCTTCGACCACTGTCGGCAAGCAACGCATCCACCTCAAGCGAAGGTGACGCCCCCTTCAAGGTACAGATCAATTTTGATATTCCTATATTTGAAGGTCAAATAGATGCAGATGCCATAGATAGATGGTTAAACCTTCTAGAAGGGTATTTTTTTGTCCACAACTTTTTTGATAGAGAAAAGATTACATTTGCGCTCCCTAAGGTTGTCCCCCATGTCAAAGATTGGTGGGAGACTTTTTTCTGAACAAAAAGAAATAGAGGGATCCACATTATTTGCAGTTGCACCCACTTGGGGTTTCTTTAGGGATTTTATTAAGGAACAATACTACCATGTTGGAAGTTATGACGACTTGTATACAAGATGGACCACACTGTGGCAAGAAAGAGACCAAACAGTTCCAGAGTTCACCAATGTCTTTCATACTTTGCGCACCAAACTAGGTATAAAAGATTATAACCGACATATGGTGCTCAAGTACTGTAGTGGTTTGCATAGATACATCTAGACAAAAATGGAGTTTTTAGACATCTTATCCTTGGGCGCGACCTATCGATATGTTGTCAAAATCGAGCAAAAGCTTAAACAAAAGACGCGACAGTTTGGGTCTGGGAACCCCTCACAATAGAAGCAGGGAAAGAGCATCCCCAACCCGCATAACAAAGGATAGAGAAAATATGGGCAACCTTGGGACAACCAGTCTAGGCCACAAGCAAAGAAAGACAATGGGAAGATGAAGAAAGATATCGGGAAGTGGTGTAACTTCCATAAGAGCCCCTGGCATAACACTGTTGATTGTCGCTCAAAGCAATCATTGTTGGCTGAGGTAAAAGCCTCTAAATCAGATGTGGGTTCTGACTTTGAGTTAGAACTAGAAAAGGGGAGACAAATCATTGACGTGGAACCCAGTGCCATCGTTGCCACCACCAAGATCCAACCCAGTGAACCTGATGAGCCAGAGGAAGGTGAACGCCTCTTTCATTCATATATGTGGGTTAAAGGCACTCTATGGCACTTCATCATTGATAGCGTTAGCCAAAAGAACTTCATCTCAGTAGAGGTCGTCAAGCAGTTAGCCCTATCGACAACGCCGCACCCGCATCCCTACACCATCGAATGGCTCCGTCAAGGAAGCGATCTTCGCATCAACCAACAGTGTCTCCTGACGTATGACATCAAGCCATTCAAAGATGAGGTATTGTGTGATGTTTCTCCCCTTGAAGTTTGTGATGTTCTTTTGGGATAACCTTATTTATGGAAACATCATGTTGTATATGAGTCTAGGCCTCGTAGTGTTATTATTACTTTGAACAAGAAATTGTACAGGATACCCGAGGTAGTCCCACCTAGTGTTATTTCCTTGATCTCTGCTAAGCAATGTAGGAAGGTTGTTTCTCAGACCGAGAAGTTTGTCTTCTTTGTGATTCGCTCTCAGAGTGAGTGAAAGGTTGCAGCCACATCCATGGCCTTCGCGACTGACCTCTCCATGCAGCATAAGCAAGTGGATAATGTTGCGAAAGAATACAAATACATCTTCTCATTGCCTACTTAGGTACCTCTGCACTGTCAGGTCAAGCATCCCATAGATCTGACCCTCGACGCACCACTACCAAACGGGCCAGTCTATCGCCGCTCTCTGCTAGAAAATGAGGATACCAAGCGTCAAATCCAAGAACTTCTCCATAAGGGGCACATCTGACCTAGCTCATCACCTGGTGGAAGCCCACTTGTGCTAGTGCAAAAGAAAGATGAGACCTAGCGACACTGCATCGATTACCAGACCCTAAATAAAACCACAGTCCGAATACGATACCCGATTCCCCAAATCGACGATCTCCTTGATCATCTCAAGGGGGACAAATACTTCAGTAAGATTGATCTGAATTCCGGCTACCATCAGGTCCCAATAGAGCAGACAGATGTATGGAAAACTGTCTGCAAGTCAAAAGAAGGTCTTTTTGAATGGTTGGTCATGTCCTTTGGTTTGACAAATGCTCCAGCAAATTTCACGAGGAAGATGGATGATATCTTGCGGCCTTTCACTAATTGTTTTGTGGTGGTGTATCTGGATGACATACTCATCTACAACAAGACTTGGGTAGAACACTTGCAACATATTCAACAAGTTCTGCACATTCTGTGGCAGCACAAGTTATATGCCAACTTGGAAAAATGCTCCTTCGGCATGGACAGGGTCTAGTACCCAGGCTACATTGTTGATACGCATGGTGTGCATGTTGATCCAACCAAGATCCAAAGTCATCCGTGACTGACTATCCCCAACCACGCTCACTGAGCTTCATAGCTTCTTAGGCCTTGCCAATTTCTATCGCAGATTCATGTTGGGATTCTCCCATATTGCATGGGCCCTCAACCAAATAACCAGAGGTGGTGGTAAGGAAAAATTTGTGTGGGGCCTGTCCCAACAGAAAGCGTTCAATGATCTGAAGCAACACTTGTGCTCAACCCCAAAGCTTTCATTACCTGACCTGCAACATCCCTTTGAAATCAAGACAGATGCTTCAGACTATGTTGTGGGCGCAGTCCTCACTCAGTACGACCACCCCGTGGCCTATCATAGTGAGACACTATCAGATGTCGTCCGTAAGTACCCTACTTACGACAAAGAAATGTACTCCATTGTGCAAGCCTGCTGCAAGTGGAGGCATTACATTCTCAGGAAGGAGACAATGATCCACATTGATCATAAGTCGTTGCAGTTCATGCAGATACAAGGCAAATTGCAGAATGACCGCCATCATAAGTGGTCCACATATTTGTAGCAGTTCCACCTCAACATCAAGTATAAAACTGATTCGTTGATTTCCTCATCCGACCTCTAGTCATGGCACTCACCACAATGCTAGACTCTTGCGACCATGAGACATCCGAATGGACCCACCTCTATGAGATAGATCCTGACTTCGCCAACACCTACCAAATGTTGGGTGCAAACACATATGTCACTAATTTCCATCTTCAGGACGAGCTGTTGTGCCATCTGGGCCATCTCTACATTCTATCCAACGAGCAAGTGAAGCTGATTTGGGAAGCCACTATAGTCGGGTGGCATGACACTTCGGCGTGGAAAAGATAGCGACAGTGCTGCAACGACATTTCTACTAGTCGAAACTTCAACAAGATGTCAGCAAGTATATTCGGTCCTGCACTGCATGTGATATTGCCGAACTGGCCACTAGAAAACAAGGCATGTACACTCCTTTGCCTACTCCTGAAAGGCCTTGGGAATCCATCTCAGTGGACTACATGTCGGACCTTTCGTCCACCAAGCAGGGAAATGATTGTGTTTTTGTGGTTGTTGATCGGTTTTCCAAGATGGCGATTTTGGCCGACTGCAGGAAGAGCATCACAATGAAGGCCATTGCCAAGCTCTTCTTTGAATGAGTGTGGGTACACTTTGGGATCCCACAAACCATTATCTCAAATTGGGATAGTTGGTTCCTCATCACATTCTGGTTGAGCCTCTAGTCACTGTTGGACACCAAGCTCACCAAGTCCACTTCCTTCCACCCCCAGATGGATGGCCAAATCAAGGTCGTCAACCAGATGATTGTGCACATCCTGTGCATGTACAATTAACTACAACAGAGCCATACATAGCTCAACTGACCACAACCCCTTTCAGGTGGGGTTGGGATTTCAACCATTGGGTCCCATGGATGTTGCACTACCCCTTGCGACCACCTAGGCAGACTCGTCGCATGCTCCAACTAAATCTGACAAAGCGACTCGGTTCATTGAGTGGATCCAACACATTCGCCAACAGGTTCAAGATATTTTACATAAGTTCAATGTCAAGTACAAGCAGTGCCATGATCAACACCGGGTGCCACACCAGTTTCAGGTGGGCGACAAAGTTTGGTTGCACTTGCAGAAAGAACACCTTACACAGCCTCTTTGAAAGCTTTGTCCACTTCGTTATGGAACTTACACCATCACCAAGGTTGTGGGTGAAAATGATTTTGAGCCCAACCTTCCCCCCTTCCTTGGCTTGCACCCAATGTTCAATGTGGACCTCCTTCGGCCTTATTTTCCACCATTATTTGACACCTTGGAGATAACAAAACAATTGACACCAACAGAGCTCACCCCTGACTGCATCGAACATGCATCCACTGATTAGATCATGGATACACAGGTCAAGGGCACTCTCCAGCAGAGGATCTAACTTTATCAGGTTGTCAAAGCAGGGCAACTCCTACACCAAGGCAAGTGGTTCACCCGGGGCCAAATTCAACAAAAAATTCCTCATCTGACGGGGGCACTCAACGCAATGGAGACCATTGCTTCCTAAGGGGGGAGGATTGATTCAGGAGGATCTCGGTGGCCACCCACCATTTCCAACTGGCTTAAAACATTTTTTTGGCAACTTACTATTTTTAGCAGTTTTTTGGGTCCCAAACTTCCAGGGCTTGAGGGCATAAACGACATTTTTTTCACGATCAGGCACCTAGTTTTTTAATCCCTAAATGAATTTGCTCATTAAGATCTTTCCAAAGAGCTATCGTGCACCCTAAACAAAGATCGTATGCAAAAGTTACGACCCTAGGAAGTTGATGTACCAACTTACCCCAACGAGGCCCACATGACTTTTGGCGCTTCATCTCTTAGGGTTCGGTTTTTAGATGTCTAGGGTTTTGGCATTCATGTTTATTGTTAAAAGGCCTTTAGAGATTCATTTGACTCATTTTCTTGCGAATGAGCGTCGCCATTGTTATCCACTACTTTTAGGGATAACTAGGAGATCATGTCTCGAGGCCCACAGGTCCTAGACACGGAGTACCGAGAGCCAGATTGACTTGAGCATGGCCCTGGAGGGCCCATCTTTTTTCCCTTTCAGCACCTCCACTTTGTCAGCAACAACAACATCCATCGCCTTTGGCTTGGTCCTGCATCAGAGATGGTTCTTGCTCCATGAGGTAATGAGTCCGGGTATCATGGTATATGTGTCACTCTGATCCTCAAAACCTTTGAATATGTGCATTTAATTCCTTTTGTTTCTAACAAATGCTTGGATTTTATACTTGTCCACTTGACCATGTCTGGGGGGAATGACATGATTCCCTAGTAAGCCTGTGCCCATAGGTTTTGAGTTGCCATTGGGAGGATTTCTGAAAAGTCATTGTCCGCTCCCGTCATATTACCATTTTCCATCTTATTTCCCACTCATTCATCCCATTACACTAGTCTGGATATAGGGTTGACCATTTATTTAGGGGTTGTACCTTACCTTGTGGGAATAATGGGCTAAAGGGCCTGGAGGGTAAAAGTAGCTGACAATAAAACCTTGAGATGCTTCACCCAGGGATCCCCGAGAAAGCAATAAAAATCTTCTCAGCAAGAAACAGAGGGACCCATAAAAAATAATAAAACAAAACCTAGTTGAGGGATAGGGGGTCTCATCATGAGCCAACCTATTAGGTCCATGGGCATCTAGCGGTATGACACTACCAACATCTGGTCACCACGCCAGGGTAGTGGCTATTGGTGGCATAGCCAAGAGAAAGGGGGTTTCATCACGAGCCAACCTTCTCATTTCCGTGAAATGCTTGTGGCTAACATTGCCACCACTGGTCACCAAACCAGGGTAGTGTCCCTAGACTAGCTTCTTGAAAGAAAAAAGCAATAAAAAGATAAAAAACAATAAGACAAGACCCAGTTAAGGAATAGGGGGTCTCATCACGAGCCAACCTATTAGGTCCATAAGCATCTAGCGGTATGACACTACCAGCATTTGGTCACCTCGCCATGGTAGTGGCTCTTGGTGGCATAGCCAAGAGAAAAGGGGTCTCATCACGAGCCAACCTTCTCATTTTCGTGAAATACTTGTGGCTAACATTGCCACCACTGGTCACCAAGCCAGGGCAGTGTCCCCTGACTAGCTTCTTGAAAGAAAAAGAATAAGATAAAAGGCATGAATAGGCTTGGAAACATTTGCATCCATGACAGGTGCAGCTCACCCTCTACAGAGGCACCCATCGATAAGCCATACCTGCTATCACTGCATCCTTTGGCTAGACATCCCCATCCACCTCACCCACTTACATGACTTGGATTTAATCCTTTCTAGAAACATCCCTCTTCCAATGGACACTAGCCCAGTAAGACGCTCTGTCACTTCCTCCAAACTTGCATTGCAGACTTGTATAATGTCTTTGAGAACTTGACTGGGGTAAAGGGGTTTTATGCACATGCTTAATAATATTGATGATTAGATGTGATTGACATTGCTATGATCCCTGTGACTTATGAGCCTATGGAGGGCGTATATGTTGATGTGCAGGATCATGCCCGACAAACAGGTACCACATTGGACAGGTACACATGGGGAGATGATTGGTTCGGACCTCCATGGGGCTGAAGAGCCCACCCGATGGATGTTGAGACCCCAACAGGGGGCATAGACAGGGCATAGTGTTTGCACCAGGGAAGAGTAGAAGGATCCACTAGAGGCAGTTGAGCAGACCTGTACCTAGGGGGGTTGTGCCCTCTTCATTGGAACGTTGGCCTTGGAAGGCCTAGGACATCACCCAAGAGGTTCATGATGTCATCCAACTTCATGGACGTTTTGGCAGGGCAGTTTGGCACGTGTGGCAGGTTGAAGAAGCCCAAGGATGGCTAACGTTTTGCTCCATGAGGCTGCATTTGCCCTAGAAAGGGATAACATCACCCTAGAAGGGGCATGACATCTTGCTTTTGCTTTATTAGGGTTTAGTTTATAACAATATTATTGTGTATTTTGGCCTTGTCGGCCTTTTGATGACCTAAAATTTAATTAAGGTCATTGTTACTGTATAAATTGAGGGTTTTTACTCTCATTTTTCATCATCTTTCACTCACACATTAGTGAGGTCTGAAATTTGCGCCCTATCTTAGGGTTTTGGCTGAAATTGTGAGGCGCACTTGTTGAAGGAAGACAGTTTTAGACTATTTTGGCATTTCTTCTTGGTGGAAGGTTTACAACTAGGGTTTTGCTATTTGAATGCATGGTTATGTAAGTGAATTTCTGCAACACTTCTTAATTGAATGGTTATAGTTTTGTTTACTTGCATTTGTTATTATAATTTGTTGAATCAAACCCTAGGTGACAAGCAYTAGTTAATGYCCTTGTCTCATGTCCCTRCCAAGTTAAGAGCTATTTTGATTTTGCTGAAGTAAGATARAGCSTTGCCATAGAAACACTCTATCTCTACTCTACTAAGSTAGCCAKTTTTCTMTWGTTATTGAGCTAAGAAGGAGGAAGATGCATCAAGGCCTAGGGTTTCTACACCTTGATGAGCCATTTTCCCCTAGGGTTTGTTTGATGAAGCCTTGCTCTAGCAACACWTSACCTTCTAACTCTCTTGTCTTTAGTTCTATGAACTCTTGCTCAAGCTAGCCGATTTCATCTTTCCAACAAGCTAAAGAAGGAGGAGAAAGCACTCAGGYCTAGGGTTTCTACAMCTTAGTGAGCCYTTCTCCCCTAGGGTTTCATTGTTGAGGCCTTGYCTTAGCAACACCTCAACATTTAACCCTCTTRTCTTTGGTCTTTCATTATCATTTAGTCCTTCAACCTTTGCGGCCTCTTTTGACTCCATATGCCCTAGTAGCGCACTGGTCTAAGACCTCTTGCATTGAGTAACTTGATCACAAACAAACTTCTAAACTTTGAACAAATTCTAACTCTTACTCGCCCTAGCCTAGACTAATCCTGCTAACCCTATTGCTGCCATCACCTTCTTATGCTATAAACACCTTTGTGCAACATTAATTTTACTTCTAAAGCAATTGAATGATTGGTTAAGGCATTGTTTATAAAGTGTTGATATTGTTACATTGAATGCCAAAGTTTCTTTAGCATTTATTGAGAAGTGATATTGTAATCATTGTTATTGTACAAACATTGAATTACTTCATTAATATTATTGCTCAATTGCTTATTATCAGAAAAGTCATTGATTATATGAAGTGCTAACCAACAAACAAGCTTGCACATGTACAATTTCTTTGTTGCTTTGTCTCGGGCAGGTACACTCTTGGTTACTACTTCCGGTTATTTTTTTTTTTTATCTTTATTGGCTATTAAGTCAGACTTTCTGATCAGATGGTGACTTGTGAGGGGGAATATTATCACTTAGCCTTTCTAAACCTTTTGCCTTCTCAAAACCCCAAGTCACCGAGGACGTCTCCCCTAGGCCTTACCTCCCTAAACAAAAAGAACCTTCCCATTGAGGTGACAGTGGTGGGATTGGTTCAATTTCGCCAGTTTGACCTCCTTTCATCCGTCTATTATCCAAACTACAAATTGTGCGATAACAATTGTCACATCTCTTCTTAGAGATAAGATACCACCATTCTAGCAAGCTTGTTTTCAATCTGCATTTTATAGTTTTCAGCATATTTCTTATTTAATAGAAGTCAAGTTTTACTGTATCTCTGTTATTGTTCAATGTGTCTCTGTGTTAGTATTATAAATTTGTGGTTTCATTCATTCCACTCATAAATCCAGCTCAAGGTATGATCCATATTAGATCATTATATTATTTTTCATCTATCTCGATGCTTTTAAAGTGGAAAAATTGGAGGAATCAACTTGGAGGGTCATTTTAGTAGCAGGTCCTAGTTTAGAAAATTGGGCTCTGGAATGTTCTGGAGCCATTTTGAGGCATTAAACAATGTTTTTTGGGGTTCTACTATTCAAAAACTTATGCACACCTCTTTAATGATGTCCTATTGTCTAAGACCTTTCCAACGGTGCAAATCATTTGTCAATCAAAATTCGTATGCAAAAGTTACGCCTCTCGCATGTTGACCTATTGTGTTGACCACCATGGTATGAGAGGATGCCACGTCAACCCCCGTTACTCATGCATATGGGGCTAGCCACGTATGTAATTTCAATCAGATTCTAAAAGGTCCAAAACCCTATCACAATTGAGGGTTGAGGAAGTCAAAAACCTACCCCTAGATGGCTATCGGGCTATGTTAAATATCAGGCCTCTAGGAGGAGAAGGGGTTCCATTCTTTTGCATTGTATCTTGTTCCATGGCTGAGCAAAACATTTGAGAGTGGTATTCTGTGAGCATAACAAAGGAGGAGAGATTTTGTAGCAGCCATACATGCCACAGGTGAAAGGCAACTCCACAGAGAATGCCCCTTTCTTGGTACTTGCATCATTTCTATACCAGAGAAAAGAGAGTAGAGCAACCTCACCTTCTAGCTAGGTTTTCTCTCGTATTGGGTTTCCCAAGTCATATCTTGTGTTTATTTGTAGATGGTGTGATTGTATTTTATCGTTCTCTATTTTCCGCATTTTATCTATTTCACGCATAAGCATAAAACCAATAACTAGATATTCTCGAGATCTAAAGGAAAAATAACCTTAATAGTAAAGATTTTCAGTATTTTATTAGATATGTTGTGAGGAACTGTTCCAATGGAATGTCCACGGTAGTTTAAAGATCTCACTGTTAGGTGAATTGGAAATAATAAATACCACTTGGTTGTGGCATCCAAGGTGAAGCACTCTTCATTAAAACAATGACCATTTGCCAACCAAAATATTGAAATTATATAACCACTAACAATATCCTTGATAATACATAAGTACGTTAGGGGCAACAGGTGCGGGGGGAGTCTACTTGATCCCAAAGGAAATCAGAGCGCTTACTACATTTGGGGGCTTGGGAATGTCTCTAATAACATGGAAGAGTCATATTCATTATAGAATGGACTGGATATAGCCAAGGAAGAGGGCCTCACATATATAATCATATTGGGGGATTCAATGTTGGTGATTAGAGCCACGAGGGGTAACATAGAGTCAACAAGCAATGCATTGAGTATTCTCATTGCAAGGATTCACAAAATTCTTGTAAGTTTCGACAATGTAGTCTTCTACCATGTCAAGTGAGAACCCAATGAAGTTGTTGATCAATGGGCCAAGGTTGCGTCTTCTCTAAGCCTGGGTTTGTGTTGTCAAAATAGGGTGTATGGCCTAACCCCTATCCCATAATGGATACCTCTGTCTTTTCAATGCATTTAATGGACATAATGATCGAGTCAAGATACGGGACGATTGGTAGGTGCACCAAGTAGCTCACACACCTGGTTAGCGTTGGGAGCAACATGGGGTATCAAAGTTTTGGGTTGGAAGCCATGTTGAAATGTGGTGCATGTGATCCTCGACTATGGTGTAAACGTGGTGGTGGAGGTGATGATGGGGGCTCTGCGAGCTTGGAGAGGAGTGTTCGGTGAGGTAGGGCAAGGGCTCTAGCCTGGGGTTGGCAAGTTAGTGGGTAGTCTCAAGCGAGTAAGGATGATGAATTTGAGAGGTTCTTTGTTTTCAATGCCGATGTTTCTGCTAGTTCAAACCATGAAACCTCTAGTTCTTTGGTCGCATTATTCGACATTCGCCTTTGGTGATGGTAATTTCATCTCTGTTATCGTTTCTCATATTAACATTAATCCTTTCCTGTCTGTTTTTTGCAAAGTTGGCATTGACACTTTTGGATTGGGGGTTCTACGGTTTGGGTTTCTTGAGTAGTTTTTGTGTGGGATAGTGATGGATAATGTTGAGTGGAGGGAGGTTAAAAAGGTCCCACAGTGTCATGACGAGATAATACAAGCAAACAATAGTGCTTTCCTGCACATCTCCTCGAAAATGGTTGAGATTGAGCACCACAATATCACCAATGCTACTAATATTATGAACCTACTCCAACAACATATGCAAAGGATTGATGCACTGGAGGCAAAGTGCCAACATCTTCAAGCTTAGGTCCTCTCACAACAACTAGACTCCTTCTCCCGTGCCTCCAATAACCATGGCTCATGGAATTCGCTACAAGATGGCTCTCAGGAAGATGAAATAGTTGGACAAGCACATGACCTAATGAAAGTGGAGGAGATTGGTTCCCCTCACTCTATGAAGGGGCAGAAAGTTTAGGACAATGCACCCCCATGATTTGTATATGTGTTTCATGATAGTTTTTTTGCTGGGACAATTTGTTAAGCACGTTACATGCATAAATGTCTGGAATGTCTGTTTAGAAAAATCTCCAGAACTCTTCTTAGTTAGTATAGAAATATGCTCAACTTTGGAACAAGACTATGCAATTTTGTATGTATCGTTGTATGCTTCAGCACAACTCTGTTTTAATGAATATAAGTTCGGTTTCTGTTTTAAAAAAGAAGATAATACATAGTATGTTATTAATGGCACCATGGTTTAGCATTGAAAATGGTTGCATGTTAGATTACCACTAAGGTTCAATTACATTGAAAAAAAAATGACTGGGGCTAAGTACAAGGCCACGACAACTTCAATGGTATGGTATCTCTGTCATGACAATTTAGCCAAATAAAAGTGCTTTTGTAATTGGTGCATCCCAAATGATAATGTTTACTGAGTTTAAAAGGAAGTGCTTTCAAGAAGGTGAGGATAACAATTGTTGATCGTGGTTGACTTGTGCATTAGCCAGTGCTACGATCATAAATTCACCTTGACGCGTGATTATCTCCCTATGAGCACCACGGGACAAAGTTCAATAATTGAAGGACGATTTCATCTACATGGTTTGCAAAACTCTCATCAATCAAAGCCTACCATTAGAGGACAATTTCATTTGTATGATCCATAAACTTTTATTGGTCATAGTTCTACTGCCATATA
>ML796529.1:5071-31524 GCA_009831015.1 Picea engelmannii
TAAACACATTAAGTCAGTTCCAGGTGGAACCTAGACAAGAGCACTGGATAGTTGCAAAGCATGTCCTAAGATATATTCGTGGGACAATAAACTATGGCTTGAGATATACCGCATCCAGTGATATCCAACTTCATGGATTCACAAACTCTGATTGGGCAGGAAGTGCAGAAGACAGAAAGAGTACTTAAGTCTTCTTAGAAGAGTAGTAAAAGACGAATCTTAGAAGAGTAGTAACTTAAGTCTTCTTAGGATTCAATCTTTGGGGAGGTGAGCTACTAGAGAGTAGGCACTTCTAGGCCCTAGCGGTTTTCCTCCTTAGATAATTGAAGAAATATTTAGATGCAACCACAATTGATCAAGACCTCTAAAGTGCTAGCACGTTAGGGCTTTAGAGACTTGACAATATAAACCAATTAGGCAAAGTCCAGCAAATACAAAGTGAAGAAGTAGTAATTTAAGTCCTTCACTTCTAGGGTTTATCAAGCATGCAATTTCATAATCTTTATTATGAGCAAGAAAATGTACCATAACCATTCAAAAGTAATGACAAAAGCAAATTTACTTACTTCATCAAGAATAGTCATGCATGAAAACACTAGATTACCAAATGACTTCACCAACATTGATCCAAGTTGCAAGTAAAAGACTCCAAAAGAGAGGTGCACATCACAATTTCAGCCAATAAACCCTAAGTAGGGCACCAATTTCAGTCCTCTTCCTCTTGTGTGGGGAATTCTTATGATAAAATGAGAGTACTTTATCTCTATTTATACAAAACTTTGACCCTTAATTAATTTTAGGTCAAAATTAAGGCCGACCTGGCCAATTTACATTAAAATCCAAATTTGGCATAAATAAATTAATTATTATCTACAGACACCTCCAAGGGTGGCGTCATGCCCTTCTAGGGTGACATTGAGGCCCCAAGGTGGAAAGTTGGGCCTAGAATGTAGAACGCTTGGCCTCCAAAGGCCCCAAATGATGCCCACACGTGCCACCAAGCTCACAACTACCTCCAAATGAAAACCCTAGCTCTGGGTGACGTCCAGGGTCATGATGGTGACGTCTTGGGCCTTCAAGGGCCAACGTCCATAAGGAAGAGCAAGATCCCCCTGGGTCTAGGTCTGTCAGCGTGCCTCCAAAGGGAACGTACTTCTTTCTTCCTAGTGCAAATCTTCAATGTCTTCTTGCCCCTGGCTGGTGTTACAGCATCCATCTTTGGGCTTTAAGCCCCCATGAAGGTCTAAGCTAGTTATTCCCTCATGTGTACCTGTTCACCGGGCAAGGTCCTGCAGCAACAACAAGTACGCCCTCCAAGGGTTCATAAGTCACAGGGATCATAGCATGTAAATCACATCCAATAATTAAATTACCCAAACATGTGCATCAAACCCCCCTTAACCCAGACAAATGCTCAAAGACGTTATGCAATTTGACAAGTTAGGTTTGGAGAAGGTCTCAGGGTGTCCTATTGGGCTAACCTTCCTTAAGTTTGGGGTGTTTCCCAGGTGGGAGACAATCCAGATCATGTAAATGTATGAGGTGGCATGGGGTAAGTGTTTGGGCATGGGGTGCAGTAATAACAGGGAAATGTAAATCTCACCAGTGGGTGCCTTTGTAGAGGGCAAGTTGCACCTTGTCATAAATGCTATTGTTTCCTAGCCCATTCATTGCCTTTTACTCTTAGATTTATTGTTTTGATCTTTTGCTTTTGTGCTTCAAGGGAATAGTTGAGGGACACTATCCTAGCTTGATGACCAGAGGTGACAACGTTATCCACAAACATTTCACGGAGATGAGAAGGTTGACTCGTGATGAGACCCCCTTTCTATTGGCTATGCCACCAAGAACCACTACCCTAGTTTGGTGACCAGATAGGTGGTAGTGTCATACCGCTACATGCCCATGGTAATAATAGGTTGGCTCGTGATGAGACCTCCTATCCATCAACTAGTACCTTGAGTGTTTATGTATCTTATGGGTTCCCTTTTCTTACTGAAAAGCTTTTTACTGCTTTCTCGAGAATCCCTGGGCGAAGCATCTCAAAGGTTTCAATATTGGCTTTTAACTCTTGCCAGCTACATTTACCCTATGGGCCTTTAGCCCCTTCTTCCCACAAGGCAAGGTACAACCCTTCCTAGTGTGGCCAATCCCAATGCCCAAACAAAGGTAAGGGGAGATGAGAGGAATAAAAATGGAAAGTGGTAAGTATGGAGGGAACGAACAATGACCTTTCACAGACCCACCCAGTGGCAACCCATCCTAAAGGGAGATCAACTTACTAGAGCACCATGTCACCCTTTCAGGTATGAACAAGGCAAAGAGCTTAATTTCCAAGCAAACGTCATGAAATGAAGAAGAATTCAATGCAACATATTTAAGTGCTTCAACAATCAGGGTGACACATACCATGATACCCAGACTCATTACCTCATGTGTAACACCCCAAGACCGAGCCCTAGTTGTAAATGTGAATATGTTTTGTAGGTTGGTGAGCCGGTTTATTATAAGTCAGGAGGCTTATGTGACGATTAGGCCGGAGAGCCTAGATGCTAAAGTCCAATGGACCTATTTTTGTATATGTAAACACTCATATCATTAATATTATACATCATTGTGTGTAGACCGACCTCGATAAAAGAGTATGGGGGACTAAACTCCACTAGGAAGGGAAAGGGAGGGGCTATGAGACAGGCTAAGCTTGAGAGCTTAACTCCAAGAGAATATTATATTATTATTTCCTAAAGACTATGGTGAGGATAATTATTTTATCCCAAGTCTCATGGAAGAAGGACTGAATCACAAGTGGAGACAAAGCGAACTCCTGGAGAGCCATGTGTCAATCAGGGCGCATGCAAATATATGTGGGGAAAATAGTTTGTTTTCCCATCTTCCCCCATTCACACACGCACTCAGCATTCACGCACTGAACCATTCTTTCGGTGGACGAAAGCATTCACGCACTCAACCATTTCCTCCAAGAATCTACCTCTGCATCATTGACGCACCTTTGGAACCTGCACGCACTTTGAGCTACCCCGTACATTCCTGTTACCAGCAGTAACGCGTACCGTCCTGGAAGGGTAGCGCACCTGTACCTTCTTGTTATGGGCAACGCCTAAACCAAACCCGTTTTCTGTTGCTGCTGCCATCACCTGTCCCATACTTATTTTCTGTTGCGTCCTTCACCTGAGCCGGTTTCTGGTTGACTAGAGAACTGGATTGAAGAAGCAAGTTGTCAGGCCTGTGAGCAACTCTTTCCAGGTGAGAGAGTTTGTTGGGGAAATAATTTTCCTGAGGGAGCCCAACTGCAGCTATAGCGCTCTAAGAATTAATGTTCAGCCTGTTGTTGAAGCCCTGGAAAGGAAGTGGGGCAGCCGAAGGACTGTTGAGCAGAGAAGGGGCACACTTCCTGGGGTGGGATAGGCATGTGGGGAATGAGAGGTTGTAGGCAGTTAGTGTGAGTTGGCTCCTAGGAAAAAATCCTTCTTGTTGACTGTGTAACTTCTTGTTGTCTTAGCCTAGCCTAGGAATCCCTTTACCCGGGTGGAGTTAGTCTCAGCTCAAGGGTGGCCCACCACTGAGAGTGATAAGCAGCATGGTCTAAGGCTGGGAGGTTCGTGGAAGGTCTGCACACAGTTGGTGGTCTTCTATAAAAAGATGAGTATTAATTATGTATCCAATTGCTTGTTGTGCATTTATACATGTCTTTATAATTATAAGTCTTCCCTGTGTATGTTGTATGTATAGGCTTACTGTTGTTTCCACATGAATCTGTGCATTAGCAGAATGTATCTGTCTGTATTAAATTTGTATAAATATATACAATAAAAATGAAGAATTGTTATGTGGCATAGCCCAGCGGCTTAAAGCTAGGGATGTTATAATTTGGTATCAGAACCCAGTAAGAGGGTGTTATGGAGTAGCATGGCCCGGCCTGGAAGGATGGGGATGTTACAAATTGGTATCAGAGCCCAGTAAGAGGGTGTTATGGTCCCAGCTCGAGGGTGGCCCACCACTGAGAGTGATGAGCAGCATGGTCTAAGGCTGGGAGGTTCGAGGAAGGTCTACACACAGTTGGTGGTCTTCTATAAAAATATGAGTATTAATTATGTATTCAATTGCTTGTTGTGCATTTGTACATGTCTTTATAATTATGAGTCTTCCCTGTGTATGTTGTATGTATAGGCTTACTGTTATTTCCACATGAATCTGTGCATTAGCAGAATGTATCTGTCTGTATTAAATTTGTATAAATATATACAATAAAAATGAAGAATTGTTACGTGGCATAACCCAGCGGCTTAAAGCTGGGGATGCTATAATTTGGTATCAGAGCCCAGTAAGAGGGTGTTATGGAGTAGCATGGCCCGACCTGGAAGGATGGGGATGTTACAAATTGGTATCAGAGCCCAGTAAGAGGGTGTTATGGAGTAGCATGGCCCGGCCTGGAAGGATGGGGATGTTACAAATTGGTATCAGAGCCCAGTAAGAGGGTGTTATGGAGTAGCATGGCCCGGCCTAGAAGGCTGGGGATTACAAATTGGTATCAGAGCTTCGGTTTCAACACTGAGCCTGGATGGGCCATATAAGTGGAAATTGAAGCAAAAGTTTCAGAACAAATTGTTGTCGAAATGGACAAAATTCGAGTTTCAGAGCATCCATGAGTGCCAAGAGGGCACTGAGAGAACACCTTAGTTGTGTTTGAAAGCTCAGGTGGTCTAGCAGTTTGAGAAAGCCAGCAGAGGAAAGAAACCACACTAACCGTGGTTTTGGGGCCACAAAGTTTAGATTTGGGTCGTTGAATCTGTTTGGGAGAAGGCAGATCATTCACAGCCGTCAAGTCTATGAAAGGAGCGCGGAGAAGGCGGGTCGTTGGATTCCCCTAGTGGTTCGACAGTTCGACATTCAGGGAAATCTAGTTATGGATGCGCGGAGTGGAGTTTTCTCTAAAGTCCCGAACCAATTCGGACCGTCCATTATCAGAGACACGTGTCCACAGATTAGCAAGTGTTCGGAATTTCGGCGTCCGGTAGTTCGAGGGTGGGTTGGTGTTCAGCAGCGAAATCCTCCGAAGCCCGAAGTTCTAAAGTCCCGAAGTTCCGAGGAACACTTGTTCTAAAGTTAGGCGTTCGGGAGTTTTGATGTGCTCTAGTGTGGGATTCTTCGAAGTCCCGAAGCTCCGAAGAACACTTGTTCAGGAGTTATAAAGTATGGGTGTGAAATCTTCCGAAGCCCGAAGTGCCAAAGTCTTGGAATGTCGGAATGACGTGGCATGATGACGTCACCTAGAGTGACGTGGACATGTTCGAATGTTTGACATTTGGGAGTTTTGAAGGATGTTGTAGAAGAAATCTCCGAAGCTCGAAGTTTCGAAGCACCGGAGTGACGTGGCCTTCTGACGTCACCTAGAGTGACATGGATCCACTTGATGCTTGCCATGTTTCATCGTGTTTCATGTTTTTCAAACACCGTGCCAGTTAGAACTTGACACGTGTTACACGTCAGATTGGGCCACGTGTCGTCTCTACATTTTTGCCATGTAGAACCTCCCTGGTGCGTGGTTGTTGATGAGATTTCGGGTGTTCACTAGTCGGCGTTCGAAGGAAACATGGTATGATGAAAGGTAAAATCTCTGAAGCCCGAAGCAGCAGAGTGCTAGAGTAATGAAACGCCAAATGCCAGTCCGAGAATTCGGAAATTCGACGTTCGAGGAAATGTGTGTATGTTGACACGAGAAACTCCGAAGCGCAAAGCTTCGGAGAGCTTCTCCGGGAGTTCGCCAGTTCGGCGTTCAGAGGGAACAAGGTGTGGAGTAGGAGGAACTTCCGAAGCCCGAAGTTCCGAAGTCCCGAAGCTCCAAAGTAGCAGAGCCCCGAAGCTCCGAAGATGTACTGTGCAAGAGTTTGTCAGTTCTGCATTCGGGAGAAATAAGGCGTAAGGTAGTAAGAGCCTCCGAAGCCCAAAGTTTCGAAGCCCCGAAGTCCCGAAGCTCCGGATAAGCGCTTGGACATAGCCCTTGGTCATATGAGACTTCGGTCGAAATAAAAGAGGGCTAGTGCCGAATTGTGGTTTTCAAAGACAAATTGTTCAAATATCCATAACTTTCTGCTCAAGACTCATAATTGAGCAAGGGATCAGTCATTGGAAAGGTCTTGAACAATAGAACATAACTATTCACCCAAGAAATGGAGTTGAACAGTCAATTTCTCAGAAAATCAGAAGAAAGAATTCTGATGTATTATTGAACCAAAAAGGTTTGTAATTCCATGAAATTGTTGAATCGATTATCCTGACAAAGTCATGTTGGCTGCACATTTTGCAGAGTTAACAACAACTAGATCAGATCAGGATCAGCGCAGAGTGGAGGAGGATGGAAGATACACAGGGGGTGTACAGCCAGGAAGGTGAGATCGGAGGGATGGATGTCCATTTGGGTAATGAAGGTGCAAACTCAACTGGACATGGAGAAGGAAAGGAAGAAAGCTTGAACTTGGCGGACACAATTGAAAATTTGCAAAAGGATGTCCAAGCCACAAGGCTGATAATGAAAGGCTTATGAAAGCCAAGGAGCAGCAGGAGAACTTCAACATGAACTTAATGCAGAGCTTGAATAGAATAGAAAAGAAATTGGATAAGGAGAGTGGCTCAAGCAAATCAGGAAGTCACAGGTCTCCTGATGAGAAAAGAAGAACAAGGAGTGTTAGTAGACATCACCATCACTTCCCGAGGCATTCCAATAGAAGAGCACACAGCAGCTCAAGTCCATCCCCTGTCATGAAGCATCAAAAGAGGTCTGGGGTGGATGAGCTACAAGGAGAAATGAACAAAATCAAACCTCCTACATTTGATGGTGAGCACAAGAAGGATGAAGATGTCGAGACATGGTTGTTGGGCATGAGAAAGTACTTTTAATTACATAATTATTCTTCATATGCAGAAGGAAGAATTGCTATCTACCTGCTCAAAGGAAAAACATCCATGTGGTGGGACCAGCTTGTGCAGTGCACATTAACAAGAAAAATATTACTTGGAAGGAATTCAAGAAGTATTTTGAAATGAAATACTTGACAAAGAGATACTATGACAAGAAAATGAAGGAGTTCTTTGAACTCAAGCTTGGGAGTATGACCATTGATGAATATGAAAGAAGGTTTTTGGAGCTGTTAAAGTATGTTTCTTTCATCAAGGATGAGACAGTTAAAATTCAGAGCTATTTGAGTGGGCTACCATCTTTCATTAGTGACAAGATACAATATGATGATCCCAAAACTTTGGAGGAGACCTTAAGGCGAGCTAAATGCCTATATGATCAGCATAAAGCAAGGCCAACTTTCCAAAAAACTTGGGAAGACAAGAAGAAATTCAAGATGGATCAGAGGAAGAAGGGGACTAAGCCACCATTCTTCAGAAACAATCCTCAGGGACAGCCAGCTTTTAGAGAACCCAGAACAATTGAGACAGGGGGGCAAAGGCCAAGGCAACCACCTATTCAATGTTGGGGCTGTAAAGGAGATCATATGTTCAGAGATTGTCCCCACAGGGGTGAAAAGGTGAGGACTGTTAACAATGTACAGCAAGCTGAAACAGTGGGGGACATGGGCAAAAGCGTACCAAGGATCTATACAGCCCTGGACAACAAGCAAGTAGAATTTCAGTCACATATGATTGAAGTGGAAGGTATGATCAACAACCATGCCATTGTTATTTTAATTGATTCAGAAGCTAGTCATAGTTATATAGATCCTAAGATGGTGGAAAGATTACATTTGCCAAGAAGCAAGCATGGAAAATCTTGGTTGGTGCAGATGGCTACCAGAGCCAAAAAAAACGTTAATGAGATGGTTAAGTCATGTCCTATGGACATGAATGGAATGAACACCAAGGCAGATTTGAACATCTTGCCTTTAGGTTCCTATGACTGTCTAATTGGGATGGATTGGTTGGACCAACACCATGCTATCCTAGACTGTCATAACAAGGCAATTACTTGCCTAGACGTGGAAGGGAACCTAAGGACAGTACAGGGAATTCCCAGGACAATAACTATCAGAAAAATCTCAGCAATGCAGCTAAAGAAGTGTTATAGGAAAGGATGTCAATTATTTGCAGCTCATATGGAAGAAACACCTAAGGATAAGGTGTCAAATATTGAAGATTATGCAATCCTAAAGGAGTTTGGGGATGTATTTGAAGAAATACCAGGACTACCCCCTAAAAGAGACATTGATTTCTCCATAAATCCGATGCCTGGAACAGCTCCAGTATCCAAGACTCCCTACAAAATGAGTACACCAGAACTGAAGGAGCTGCAAATGTAGCTTGAAGAGCTTCTGAAGAAGGGATATATACGCCCAAGTGTATCACCTTGGGGTGCCCCAGTTTTATTTGTGAAGAAGGATGGAAACTTGAGACTGTGCATGGACTTCAGACAGTTGAACAAGGTAACCGTGAAGAATAAGTATCCTTTGCCAAGGATCGATGACCTCTTTGATCAGTTGAAGAATGCAAAAATATTCTCCAAGATTGATCTCAAGTCAGGTTATCATCAAGTAAGAATTAAAGAAGAAGACATCAGCAAGACTGCCTTCTGGACAAGGTATGGGCATTATGAATTAATAGTGGTGCCATTTGGGTTATCAAATGCACCAGTTGTTTTTATGTGTTTAATGAATGGCATTTTCAGGGAATACCTGGATAAGTTTGTCATCGTCTTCTTGGATGACATTCTTATATATTCCAAGTCGGAGGAAGAGCATGAACAACACTTGAGGTTGGTACTACAAGTATTAAGGGAGCATCAGTTGTATGCCAAATTGAGCAAATGCTCATTTTATCAAAACCAAATTCATTATTTGGGGCATATCATATATGAGGAAGGGATAGCAATGGACCCTGAAAAGATTGAAGCCATAAAAGGGTGGTCAGCACCTAAGAATGTGACAGAAGTCAGATCATTCATGGGCTTTGCTGGCTACTACAGAAGATTTATTGAAGGATTCTCAAAGATCGCACACCCGATCACTTCCTTGCAAAAGAAGGGAGTGAAGTTTCAGTGGATAGTGGAATGTGAAAAGAGTTTCCAGCACTTGAAGCATCTATTAACCAGTGCTCCAATACTAAGGATTGCAGATCCAAATGAAGACTTCATTGTATGTACAGACGCATGTAAAGAAGGACTTGGTGGAGTCCTCAGTCAGAATGGTTATGTTATATGTTATGAGTCAAGGAAGTTGAAGGAGCATGAAAGACACTATGCTACTCATGATTTGGAGTTGGCAGCCATAGTGGAAAAGGTTCGAGTTGAGGACAAATCATAATGGTCTAAAATATTTATTTGAACAGCCAACTCTAAATGCCAGACAAAGCAGGTGGTTAGAGTTTCTCAGTGAGTATGACTTTGATATAAAGCATATCAAAGGGAATGAGAACAAGGTAGTTGATGCACTTAGCAAGAGAGTGCATGAGTTGCATGCTACAGCCATTAGCATGTACCAAACAGATTTGAAGAACAGAATCTTGGAGGTTGCAAAATCAGATTTACATTACATGGAAATGATAACAAAATTACAGCAAGGTATTTTGCAGCAGGAAGTTGAAGATTACAAGTTGGGAGAGGACGAAGTTCTCATGTACAAAGGCAGAATTTATGTGCCAAATTCCTAGGAATTGAAGAGTTTGATATTGAAAGAAATGCATAATGTACCTTGTGTTGGGCACCGAGGGTATCAGAAAACTATTGCAGTTGTCAAGAGCCAATATTATTGGCCAGGCATGAAGAAAAAGGTTGTAGAGTTTATTGCCAAATGTTTGGAGTGTCAAAAGGTCAAGGCCAAGCATAGACACCCAGCAAGGTTGTTGCAGCCATTACCTATCCCTGAGTGGATATGGAAAGTTGTAACAATGGATTTCATCACCAAACTGCCTAGAACAAACAAGCAGCATGATTCTATCATGGTAGTGGTGGACAAGCTTACCAAAGTTGCCCATTTCATTCCAGTGAAGCTCACGAACAAGGAAACTAATGTTGTTGATATTTATATGAAGGAAATTGCTCAATTGCATGGTATACCCAAGACAACTGTGTCTGACAGAGATCCAAAGTTTACATCAAAATTCTGGAAAGGATTATTTAAAGGATTTGGAACAAATTTGAATTTCAACACAGCTTATCATCCAGAATCTGATGGACAAACAGAGAGGGTGAATCAAGTGATCGAGGATATGTTGAAGATGTATGTGATGGATAAACCATCAAAATGGGAAGACTACCTACACTTGGTAGAGTTTGCTTATAACAATGGGTACCAAGCATCTCTAAAGATGAGCCCATTTGAGGCACTTTATGGCAAAAAGTGCAACACACCAATAAGCTCCTGGAGAGCCATGTGTCAATTGGGCCGCATGCAAATATATGTGGGGAAAATAGTTTGTTTTCCCATCTTCCCCCATTCACACACGCACTCAGCATTCACGCACTGAACCATTCTTCCGGTGGACGAAAGCATTCACGCACTCAGCCATTTCCTCCAAGAATCTACCTCTGCATCATTGACGCACCTCTGGAACCTGCACACACTCTGAGCTACCCCGTACATTTCTGTTACCACCAGTAACTCGTACCGTCCTGGAAGGGTAGCGCACTTGCACCTTGCTGTTATGGGCAGCACCTAAACCAAACCCATTTTTTGTTGTTGTTGCCATCACTTGTCCCATACTCATTTTCTGTTGTGGCCTTCACCTGAGTCGGTTTCTGGTTGACTAGAGAACTGGATTGAAGAAGCAGGTTGTCAAGCCTGTGAGCAACTCTCTCCAGGTGAGAGAGTTTGTTGGGGAAGTGATTTTCATGAGGGAGCCCAACTGCAACTATAGCGCTTTGAGAATTCTTGTTCGGCATGTTGTTGAAGCCCTGGAAAGGAAGTGAGGCAGCCGAAGGACTGTTGAGCAGAGAAGGGGCACACTTCCTGGGGTGGGACAAGCATGTATGGAATGAGAGGTTGCAGGTTGTTAGTGTGAGTTGGCTCCTGGGACGAAATCCTTCCTGTTGACTGTGTAACTTCCTGTTGTCTCAACCTAGCCTAGGAATCCCTTTACCCGGGTGGAGTTTAGTCCTAGCTCGGGGGTGGCCCACTGCTGAGAGTGGTGAGCAGCGTGGTCTAAAGCTGGGAGGTTCGTGGAAGGTCTGCACGCAGTTGGTAGTCTTCTATAAAAAGATAAGTATTAATTATGTATTCAATTGCTTGTTGTGCATTTGTACATGTCTTTATAATTATGAGTATTGCCTGTGTATGCTGTATGTATAGGCTTACTGTATTTCCGCATGAATCTGTGCATTAGCAGAATGTATCAGTCTGTATTAAATTTGTATAAATATATACAGTAAAAATGAAGAATTGTTACATGGAATAGCCCAGCGGCTTAAAGTTGGGGATGCTATAATTTGGTATCAGAGCCCAGTAAGAGGGTGTTATGGAGTAGCATGGCTCGGCCTAGAAGGCTAGGGATGTTACAAATTGGTATCAAAGCCCAATAAGAGGGTGTTATGGAGTAGCATGGTCCAGCCTAGAAGGCTGGGATGTTACATCATGGAGCAAGACTTAATGCTACTTCAGGACCAGGCTGGTGGAATGGATATTGTTGTTGTTGATAAATGGACTGCACTGAAGAAAAGAGGGGCCCTTCGGGGCCATGCTTAAGTCGTTCGACTCTCGGTACTCCATGTCTAGGACCTGTGGGCCTCGAGACGTGATCTCCTTAGTTATCCCTAGGGTAGGGGATAACACAGTCATGCTCATAGAGATGTCAATGACAAATGAGATGACATGGAACAAGAAGAATGACTTTAGGAACAGGGAAGCAGTCATGCTCATCGAGATGTCAATGACAAATGAGTGCGGGATGCAAAAGATGCCTTTATAGTATAGAACAATGATGGGAGAGCACAACCTTTCAAACAAACGGTAGGGCTTTTTCCTTTAAAACATGTTGCTTTCAGTGCAAATGGAGGAAGGAGAATCAATTTCAAAGCGTTTGTTAAAGTTGAAAGACATTAGGGATCGATTACTAGCCATAGGAAGAGAGGTAAATGAAGAGGATATGGTCGTAATTGCCTTAAAAGATTTGCCTCAATCATCTGAGAACTTGAGGAAACTCACATTACTTCTTAAACCACTACACAACTTTTGAGAAATTGTCTAGTCACAAGTGACAGAAAGAAAGATGGAAGAAGAAATTTAAAAGTAGCAGTGGTGGCTCTAAAAGCACTTTTGCAACAAAATACCAAGGCAAGCAAAAGCAAGAAGCAAGAACGAGCCATGGGGAAAGAGCATCTACAGGTACAAATTCAGGTAAAAGTAAATCCAATACTAAGAATTTGAAGAGGTATTATTGTGGCAAAGTAGGGCATTTGAAGATTAAGTGTGGGAATAGAATGTATGATTTGGAACATGGAAGACTTACCAAAAAGTAGGCAAGCATTGTAGAAAAGGAAGAAAATGAATTTGTAGCCTTTGTTGCAACTTGCTTCTCAAACAAAAAGTAAATCAAACGCATGGTATTTCAATTCTGGGGCTTCAAAACACATGAGTAACATATCTGATTGATTTGTTGAGTATGTGACGACAAGTCTAGTTTAGATTTAGTTCTTCTGGGTCATAACAGAGTGCATTATGTGGAAGGAATAGGCAATGTTTAGTTTGAATCGAGAAGTAGGGCATTGTTCAAGAATGTCCTTTATATTCCATGCTTGAAAAAAAAATATTCTTTCTGTGACTAAAATAACTAGTCAAAGTTCACATTTGGATGTAATCTTCAAGGGAGGAGATAATTGTTTTATGGTGGTGTTAGCACCAAGGATTGCACCCTTCAGAAACCCCATGCCAACTTCAACATCAATGCTTACATCCATCAACTGGTAGCAGTGAGTATTGTTTGGAGATTTTTTGTGATATATCTATTATCAGTTCTAGACATATTTTTGTGGAGCAGGTTCATTGGTTCATCATGAGCTTCACTTGGAGTTTCCTTTTGGTTACAAGCATGTCATTTTGCAGTATTGTTATTTTTGGACAGATGCATGCATCCTTAGCATGTGACAGTTTGTACTTCATTTATGACTTTCAGGTGCATGAAAGATTGGCAGTTAGACTTTGAGTTGCAAGCGGAGATTCATATCTACTTGCATGCAACATGCATGTGATTTCACGATACTGCTATTTTTAGCAGGTGGGGCTACAGTGCTTGCATGTTGGATTTGATGGCATATTCTTGTTCTTTGGTTTCATACGAATCTAATGATCTTATTTTCTACAACATGCAGGGTGGTTTACATAGTTGCATATCAGTTTCTATCACATGCAATGCCATATTCACAATGTCATGCAGAGTGTCGAGATGATATCTTGATTGCATGAGAATTCCAATGCATGCATGGCTATTTTGAATATTTTCAGAGGTTCTAGGGGCTGCACAACATGCCTATCATATGACCTCTTGTTGGGCACGTTTACCACAGTTTTCAGGACTCTCTTCTTGCTTTTTTTAGGACAGTAGTAACAAAACTGCCCCTTGATTTGTGATTTGATGCCCTTTTGAGGCTGCTCCTTGCATGGGTTAATCAAGTGGTTTAAGCTGCCATATATTAGCACATGTATGTAACTCAACAACATCAAATGCCCTCCTAGATCTTTAACTACTTACAGCTGCAAGTAAATGAGCAAACCATGACAAATGTAACATATGTAGTTTTTGGTCAACATGACCCTGGAAAAAGTTAAAACCCCCATGGGGAAAACCAGTAAAAGAGATAGATATATATTCAAGATCGCAAAGCAATAGTACAACAAGGAAATAAATACAAATGAACCTGGTACAATAGCAACCCAACTCAGGATGCTTTGAAGTTCCTTGTAGATGTGCATGCTAAATGAAGACTTGCGCCCCTCTTGGTAGCCAAATGCATAGAAGCTTGTGCCCTCAACTCTAGGTGCGCCTCTTGCCACCACAAAGGGCTCCCAATCTGATAGAGCACCTCTTGCCTTCAACCTTGCACACCTCCTTGCTTTATGCGCACCCTCCACAAGCAAATGCGCCCCTCAATACTCAAGTGTGCCCCTCCTTTTTGCTTGTGCACCTATGTAAACTAGAATGTGCCCTCACTCCTACGAGTACACCCTCCACCTAGCTTGCACTCCATGGGTGTAGAACCTCAAGCTTGAGCTCCCTTGCTTCCCACAAGTGCGCCTCCACAAGCTTGCTTGCTCTCCTTCCCCCTTTGCCTTCTCCAAACCCTTCTTCCTCTCTTCACTCAACTCTCTCAAGTGAAGAAATGAGCCTCATCCTTACCCTTTGCCTCCTTTAGCCTCTCTTAGGCCAAACCCTAAAAGATCAATGGCTTATATTAGATCTAGCCAAGTCTAATCAATGGGTGAGATCACTTCTCATAAATCTCACTTAGAAACCCACTTTGCTTAAGTTTCCATAGTTTGTTTTATGTCTATTAATTCACCCACTTGTGAATTAATTGTCACTTTATGACTTAAGTCTCCTAAGTCAATGTGAAATTAGAACACAAAGTAAAGGTATAAGGGTAATAGTCTCCCCCTTTGTGTTTAGAGACTCACAAACACAAGGGGGACCACTTTCCAAGATACCCAAATCTCAACATATTTTTAGTATTTTCTATTTTTAGCAATGCCTATTTTTAGGTGATATTATTTTTAGAAAGTGATGACATTGAAGGTGTTATGGTATTTTGAGCTCATTTGGTTAACTTACTATTTTTAGTAAGTTTCTATTTTTAGCAGGAATGGATATGTCAAGTACTAATGCAAAATCTATGGTTTCAGTTGTTTTACATTCTGCTGAGATTTTTGTGATTTTTGGTCACTACTGCCATTTTTAGAAGTTTCTATTTTTCATAAGTGTAGGGTTCAGTGTGACATTGAGGTTCCATGTCGTTTGTTATTTTGGGAGGGGGGGCATGCAGTTGAATCAGATGAGAAAGTGGGTTATGTTTACTTGTGAGTGTGAGATACCTTGACTTGGTAGGGGAAGTCGATCAACCCACTTGAGGAGATATTTTTGGAATAAAACATCTTATTTATTGACTCATCCATAATGCTTTTTCTGGAAATTACTTTATTTATTGTTCATGCAAAGTTGAGCGCTTCCCTTCATAGATATTTTTGGAAAATGAATCTTATTCATGTTACCTTTTATGGACCTTATCTTGTTTATTTTCAGCCAGAAAAGTGCACCTCACTTGGGAGAGTTCAATTCGTCTTATCCATGCATCATCCATTAAGGAACAAAAAGTTGATTTAGAAGAAGAAATCATCTGTGCATGTGTTGATGTTCTGTAGCATCGAGAGGTATTCCACATTGGCCTTGGTGTCGAGCATGTGGGAATCTCTGTTGGCACTCACATTGCATTGAGAAAACCCTTTTTGTATGGAGCTGGGGTTTGGAATTGTTGTTGGTGGGGCTTCACACCCACATGGAGGAATAAACAATTCTAATTTAATGTTGAGTTTAGAAGGGGTTCCTAAACTCACTCATTAGACTCCTATAAAAGGAGAGGCAATGTGAGGAGACATCACACATCTCATTGTGATATTATGGAATTGTCATAAGTGAGTGAGCACTTGTGCCAAGGAGATTGGGGTGGCAATTTCAGCGAAGAAAATTCTTCACTTTACCAAATGTGGCCTAGGGTTTTTGGTTTTCTGTTTTCTTATTTTCTGAGGAGAGAGAGCCCGCACGTGTGAGGGAGAGACAGTCGCGCGTGTGACAGGAAGCAAAAAACAGGTCGCACATGTGATCTATACCACACGTGTGGATTGTACAATAGTAGAAACAGGCTGCACGTGTGATTCGTACAGCACGTGCAGATCAAGCAAGCTGTACAGCAGGTGACGTCAGTTGTATGGTTGTGACATCAGCAGGCCGTACAGCAATTTTGCAAGTTGGAAGGGTTTTTTCAGGAATTTTGTTGAATTTGTAATTGTTGAGAGGAATGTTTTTGTCCTTGGAAATTCTCAATCTGAAAATTTTACAAAACAGAATTTTTGTGTCTCTTGTGCATGGATGTTTTCTCTCTGATCTTTGTGTTTCCACTATAATTTTCTGTCATATTTTCAATGTAAAATTATTCAGTGATAACAGCCCTAGTTTATTGTTTGAGGTCACTTGGAAGTAATTTTCAGATTTGAAATTGAGTGCATTGATTGCTTGAAAATTGACATGGTATTAGAGCATAGGCTCTAGAGAGAGGAGTCATCTCTTAAGACATAGTTGCTGCAGATTTTTTTGTTGCTGCAGATTTGTGTGGCTGCAGATTTTTGTTGCTGCAGACTTTTTTTGTTCTGGGCATGTCACAATCGTGAGCACTCTTAGAGTGGAAGACAGGCTGGATGGGGCCACTAATTTCTGGGCTTGAAAGGCTAGGATCATTTTTCTCTTGGAAGAGAATGATCTCAAAGAGTATGTTGAGATGGTGATTCTAGATCCAAAGGATGCACAGGAATTGGCAGCTCATAAGAAGAGGGAAGTGAAGGTCAAGCAGGTGTTGTTGGATTCTGGGAAGGATCACTTGATTCCTCATATTTCCGAGAAGAAGACAGCGAAGGATATGTATGATGCTTTGGTGGGCTTGTACCAAAGTGGGAATGCAAGCCAGAAGTTGATTTTGAGGCACCAGCTCCAATCTGCTGAGATGTCCAAATCAGATACAGTTGCTAGCTACCTCATGAGGATCACTCAGATTTGTGATCAACTTGTAGCCCGTGGTGAGGTAGTTGATGACAAAGAGTTGGTGAATGTGGCATTGAATGGTTTTCCCGGGTCTTGGGAACCATTTGTGCACGTGAGAAGTTGCCACCATTTGACAGACTGTGGATCGATTGCATCCAGGAGGAAGCTTGGATAGAATCCAAGAATGGCAAGCAGAGAGGTATTGATGATGAGAACCTGGCCCTAGCTACTCATGCTAGGAAAGGCAGAAGAAACGGTTCTCCAAGGAGAGAGGCATCTCTAGAATAGAGGAAGAAGAAGGACCTTAGCAAGGTCAAGTGTTTTGCTTGTCATACGCTAGGTCACTATGCTTCATAGTGTCCACAGCGGAAGAAAGGTAAAGGGAAGCAGCAGGCATCATCAACAGAAGTGGATGAGGTTGCAGACAGGCTTCAGAGGGAGTTATTATTAGTCTCTGCCCTTTCTAGTACACTTTCCGGTAGTGAGACTTGGTTGGTGGATGGTGGAACCATGTGTCATATGACAGGAGCACAAGAGTTGTTCGAGAGCTTCACAGAGTCTGGCTCAGATTTGTATGTGGAACTTGGTACGGGTACCAAGCATGCAATGCAAGGATCTGGAACAATGTCATTCCGGATGGAGTCAGCAGATGTGTTGAGAGTGATAAATGTGCTATGGGTACCAGAACTCAGGAAGAGTGTGCTCTCAATCTCAATGATTGAGAAGAAGGGATTTGATGTAGTGTTCCAAGATGGACAAGTGTTGATCAAGACCAGAGGATCTAGCTCAGACACAGCAATTGTTCTTGGAGTTAGAGAGAGCAACTTGTACATGCTAAAGGGCCAGCCTATGCGAGCTATGGCAAGTAGTAGCAAAGTGGCAGTGAACAAGGAGCAGGTAGCTCCAAAGGTTGTGTAGACTCAAAGGGAGTCAGACATCAGAGAGAGTCGGCAGGCTCAATGGGAGAGTCAACCTTATTACTGTTTTCCAGCTATTGTGTGATTGTTGTTGTGCTCGAAATTTATATTTCTATGTTAATTAAATTTTGCAATTGATTTATTTAATTGAGAACATAAGGACAATAGTCACCTAGGGCAGGAAAATTTACATCTTGTGCTTTATGTAGATGATTTCACTTTGACAAGGAGTAGTGCTGACATGATTGTTGACGTGAAGAAGAAGCTAATGAGCACTTACAAAATTATTGATTTGGGTTTCTTGCATTACTTCCATGGTATGCAAAGTGTTGTAGATAGATGGTGACCTTGTCATTTCGTAGCCTAAGTATGCTTGCAGATAGATGGCGGCCCTGTCATTTCGTAGCCTAAGTATGTTCTTAACCTTGTTAAAAGGTTTTGAATGGAGGATTGCAAACCTTGTCCTACCCCTTTTTATTCTGGAATCAAATTGAATGCCCAGTGTACTTTGCCACTAGTGGATGCTACCTTGTATTGACATTTTCTGGGCAATACCTTGTACTTGACATACCTGACATCACTTTTGTTGTTCATCTTGTTTCCAGATATATGCAGGGACCAAAGAAAGGCATTGGCTTACAGCAAAGAGGATTTACGATATGTAAAGGGTACTTACCAATTTGGTATTCAGTGTTAATCTTGGTGTTAGGTAAAGTTGGTTGGATATACTACTTCAAATTAGAATAGAGATCCACATGAGCAAAAGTCCACTTGGTCATGCCTACTTTCTCAACTTAGGGTCTTGTTGCATGGTCAAGCAAGAAGTATTCTAAAATCTCCCTTTCTTCCACCAAAGCCAACTACAGAGGTGTTGTCGTAGTTGGATAGGAAGCCATATGGATTCAAACACCTTTGGAGGAGCTTGGACTTCAACAAGAGTAGTGTATGTCACGTTGATGTGATAACCAAGGTGCCATTTAGATTGTTTTCCATCCAGTGTATCACTCGAAGGCCAAGCATATTGAGGTCCATCGACACTATATTTAGTAATTAATGCATGGAGTATCGTCAAATTGAGGCTCAGATTGCTGACATCTTCACCAAACCTACGACAAATGTCAAGTTTTGGACTCTGCTTGGGATGAAGGAAGATGTCATTGAGGGGGGGTAGTTTGTAATGTCCCTTCCTATCCCCCAAGTAAAGATTTAGGGGGGATATTGATGTAATTAATGCACCACTATGTATTTATCGTAATCTTGACTTAGTGGACATTAAGTGTCTTTGATGAAAGGCCCTAATGGTCTATCACTGATGTGTTAGAAGTTGGTTGAGTGGTTCCTTATTAACATGGTAGTTAGAGGGTGGCTTAGTGAACCATAATTAATGTGGTAGTTAGCCTTGAGCTAATTGCTATATATATGAGTCTTGATCCTCTTTGTAATCATCATGTGTGGCACAATAATAAAGCCCTATAGTTGTGAGAGTGGAGTATTTCCCACAAGGTTTTCCTCCATTGTAAACTTGGTGTTCATGAGACTTGGTGTGGCGATTCTAATTTCTTTTTCATTTGTGTTTCATTAATTCTAACAATACTCATGTTTGTTTGACTTGCAGCCACTTTCCGCAAAGGATATCATTTCATGTATTTGCATAGAGACGACACTCCCCAAAGGAATAGAACATAAGACTTGCTACTTGGAAGTATTATTCCACACCAAAAGACCAAACCAAGGCCTTCTGTGAGGTATTTACATTCATTTGAAGTGCAATTGCTTTTTGCCAAGGATATATTTTTTTGTATTCGCTTAATGATGTCATTCCCCAATGGAATAGAATTTATGGAGATCATAACTTCTTACTTATAAGCCCATGCCAAAAGACCAAACCAAGGTCTTCGGTGAGGATATTTGGGAGTACATTATTGGATAGCATATAACTAATTTTGAACAATGTGGCAAATGTTGATACTATCAAAATTCAAAATACTATATGAAGAATTTCAAGATTTTTAATTAAGAAGTTGATTGGTTTTGATATACTAATTTAGTCACAACTTGAGTTGGCCTAATGGTTAAGAAGATGTGTTTCCTCCTAAGAGGTCACGTGTTCAAATCCATAGGGGGTTAGGGTATGTATACCTTCGTAGACTTTAAAATCATAAATCATAGGGTTGGCAAGTGCAGATGGGGTGATCTATTCCCCAGGAGGTCAACTAAGTCTATCCTTTTCTTGGAGCTTAGGAGAAGCAACTAATAACCAAGCAGAGGCTTATGCTATTTTTAAAGGCTTGGCTTGGGTCTGGCCCAGAACCAAGGTATTAAAGACATTTGCATTCATGGAAATTCTTGGATGATCATCAATCTAATTAGAAAACGAGTCCCACCTCAAGACATGAAGCTCAAAAATATTATCGCAAGAGTTCTTCAAGAGGCTGAAGCCTATGAGTCCTTTCAGGCCTTCCATATTCTCAGAACTAATAATTCCCAGGTGGATTATCAAGCCAATTTAGCAACTAAGGCACCATTTGGAGAAATCAGAATCAATGGTAGGGTCGAACATCACCCTATCCCTTAATGGAGTCAACTATGAATATGAACTTAAAAAGGGTTACGAGCCTAAGGCGAGTCCCAAGGGTACGTGTCTATCCCAGGTATCATTGGTCGCTCCTAGCCTTATATCTTGCCATTTGGCCACGATCTCCACATGGTTTTTCTACATGTGGATGGACATCATCCCTGTCCAGCCATTGTTTAATTATCTCTGTCCTTCAACTCATTTTCCCTGCTTCACACATGCGCCTGAATCCGTATGCTCTTTCCTAGCCTAGATCAAGGCTGCTCTCGGCCTCTTTGCACATGGGCTCTGTACCTTCTTGCCGGTGCATGGCGTCATCGAAGTTGGGTAATACGGTAACCATTCCAAGTTATGATGGGCACGAAAGGTTCAAGTCCTGTCACATGCTCAACCTCCCCTCCAACTCAGGACTGTTGATGTTGGGCATTAATCAAAGATCAAGGTGGTGGCTCTTCGCACGCAATGAGCGTAAGATAAGTATGGACTTGGGTGTAGTTCGTAGTATGCAATGGGTTTACAATTTTTGTAATCTTCAGAAGAATATCAACAGATTGGAGGAGTTGGGACTCAAAGAATTCATCAGTTATGATGGTGAGGTCTTCTACGGAACCTCTCAAAGAAAGGAGCGGATCCAGGGTAAGATGGCAAATAGAAGGCCAGTTGTGGCGCGCTAGAGCATGGAGTTGCAGGAGGAGAAGCGCGAGGCAATGGTTAATCAACTGAATATTCTCCAAATTCGACTCAATGAAGCTTCGGTTCACTGGCAAACCACCATGGAAATTCTTGTAGAACAGAGACAGGGGTATCAGTAATTGAAAGACGAAGTGGAAGCGATAGGCTCAAAAGTGGTTGAGTTGCATTCTCAACCTGTCAATCCAGTTCAGTCGGCATCTTCCTCGGATATTTTTGATGAAGCGTCGTCACCCGACCAGCCCAGACATCTACTTGACTTGAATTTGCCACCGCCTCCTCAAGAAGAAGCTCCAGAATACCAAAAGACTTCTAATTAGTTAAGTCCATGCTGTGTTTTTTTGTTTAAATTCTAGGGGTCTTTTACAGGCAATACAGTCGGATTACTAGTAATCTGAACTCAATGTATGAATTAAAGGGTGGTCTTTTTGAAAATGCTAGTAGTATACAACCAGTTTTTGCCTATGCTCTGGCTTTGTTAGAAGATTGTAAAGACTTTTCCTGTGATCTTCCACAGATGCTTTTTGAATAAGATTTTCTCCTAGTTTCCTTAAAAAAAAAGATATACTAATTTTGTCATCCCATCTATTTTATTTCTTACTAATGGAATCAAGCTTGTCTTAGGTCTCACAAAACAAGTGTGATATTTCACAACTCTACACTGATTCATTGCGGCACGTTGACCTCCCCGCCTTGACTGCTAGAACAAGGGGCTACTTCTTCCTTGAGTCCTACATCTCACCTACCTCTATGACTCGACCAGCTTCCCTCCCAACCCACCTACCTCTATCTATCACAATTGGGTTTTGGTCTTTAATATTGAATCAACAAGCAAACATCTAATCTAAGCAAGATTGATCAAGCCTCCCACCTTACTGTGATTATAGAACTTCATGTCTCAAACTCAAGGAAGAGCATTTCATCCCCCTTCTTGGGTTGGAGTTGTATCTATAATGGTCAACTACCAATCAAGTTGTTCTATTTTCACTAGCTACACAAATAGAGGTGTTGAAGGGCATCTACCAAGCTTCTTAGATCATCATGATTTCTCTAACTCCTCATTTCTTTGTGATTATTCGGGGATTGAGCCCACCAATCATTGATCAATGTCTCGTTTGAATTTTGGGTCCATTGGCCCCAGGTTATTGCATGGTGGACTAGAGATCCATGGTATGTCACCTAATTAATGGGTCAATGTCACCTAATTACTTGAGAGAGACGACCCTATTAGAGATAGTGGTTTTCATATCTGCACAATCTATCAATGTAATGAGTTAGGGAATCGACGACTCATACCCTTCTACCAAACTCCCCTCATCAGACATATGGGAGCATGTTGCTCTCGGTGCAAGACGCAAAAGTTGACTTAACCAACATGATCCATCTTAACCCCATATCTAATAAATACCAAGAGGAATGAAAAGAAGTAGAGACGTTATTTTATCGATGCTTATAAGATCTGAGGTTAAGATGGATCTATGTTGGTCTATTTTATTATAGTTTTATAACTATTATTGCCCCTTTTTTTAGATTTTTTTATTATTATGGTCAGATATTTTTTAATTTTTCATTTTTACATACTTCAATTTTTTGTCAATTTAGTTTATTAATGTTACAGACGTGAAATCTCTACTTAGGTTGTAGATGCATCTCACTACTCTTGGTGAAATCATGGTGAAGTTTGTATTGAATTGGCACAAACCTAAGGTTATCTAGCTTGTTGAAAAAGTTCAAATGTGCTCAAGGGCTAGGATATCTTGAATTGATTGGGAAAATTCACATCCCATCTACAAGCCTAGTATCTCTCTTTGATATTCCTAAATCAACCCAAAGGCCCAATCTTGTGAATTAACTCAATTGGTCTTAAGTTGTATTACATGGGTGCATCTGGGTGTGGGATTAGGTAAGGGTACAACTATGATAAGATAAGATAAGATCATTTTCTTAATGTCCAACAAATGACCAAAAATGTAGGTCAATGATAGCCTGATGGGCTAGCTCGAGTGGTTGAGAGCTTCATGTAAGAGGTCTCGAGTTCAATTCCTTGGGCTGGTTTCCTCTATTGCATGCCTCACTCAATGTCTCTGTTGGGTCGGGCACTCTAATTAGTGCCAACAAGTTTGCATTGGATGCCATCCATAAATGCAGGAAAGTGCCCAAGAGTTCCCCTAGAAGGTTTTCCTTGGAAAAAAAAGGTTAGGTCAATGGGACTAAAGGATACAACAAATGGAAATACAATGTTGGGAGTGCAAAAGCAACTCCTAAGTCAATACTGAAAAGGATGAAAACTTTTTGAGTGCGACAATTTTCCTTTATCAAGGAGGAGATCACGGTTACAATGGTTTTGGGTATGGCCTGTAGAGGGATACAACTACCCTTGCAACTATGGCCTCATAGCTTGACCCTTGGAAGAATGCATGACCTAATATATGCAAAGATGGTAAATTGTCATTGCAGATGCATTTTCTGCAGCATTACCATAGATGTTGATTTCTTCAACTTGGACCGGTGGGTATTTCTAACAGACTGTACTAGCTTTAACAGCTCGAGGTGTTTTCTAATTAAATTACCATGAGATCTATTTCTGCCCGATCAATTAATACAATGTAGATGCATCTGGTTGCATAATATTAGGTTTCGTTTTTCATCTACAAGACATACATGTTACCAAATCAACTGGATGATGAAATAGTTTTAGCAATTACTGCATTTCTGGATATTCTATGGGAAAAGAATCCGTCGCAACTTATCTCAAAATTCCAAATTCTGATCAATAATGTGTCTACCACTTTGACCTCGTTACCATTTCAAAACAATTCTCAATCTTCTCGAACAGCTTATCTCTCTATATCCAATACTACAAGTGTATATAACAAGTCTAATAAGGGCAACGAAAAGGGCAGAAGATACCGAGAGAAAGAGCGCTGCGAGAACGGGAGTTGACAGACAGATGAGATATAAGCTTGGCACCTGCAACCGCATCGTGTAATGGGATCATCGTCTCTGCACATCGCCTTCGGAAGTTTGTACTGTTATTTCTCAACGGATTTCTGTCAGAAGATGAAGGAGGTCTGGTGTTTGATGATGCAGGGCGACCCCTTGCAGCTCTGAATGCGTTTCCGCCGGACTGAAATGTAGATCTGGCTGAAGAAATGAGGGACCTGGACATCAGTCGGGATGCCATTTGTGGAATGAAAATGAAGCAATCAATCGACTGTTGGGTTTGGTTTGGCAAATGGTGATGTAAACGAGTATGGGAGTCTTATTGATATTTCAGGGGTTTAGGGTTTTATAAACTTTGTTGCTTATGCCACATTTCAGAAACGAAAAACACAACTCTCACGTTGTAAAATCCATATGGTGAGTTACATACAATAAAATAGCCTTAGTTTTAAACATATTAAGAATGTACATTGTTATATTAACAAGTGAAATTAGATAGAATAAGACATCTATAGTCCACCTTCAAAAAACTAAGTTACATCCACATTCATTGTCAACACAACAACTTTGTCGATCAACTATCAAAGGTAGCACTTCAAAAACCAGTCAGAGTCATTTCATACAATCTTTGGATAGAAGGACATGAGGCCCCCTCCCCCACTTTCTATCCCTGCTCTAAGATCAATCTATTCTCCATCCTTAGCGGGCTTTCTTGATGTAAAGTTGGATAAATAACTATTAGCAGGCTCTCATATATTTCATTTTTTTCCTCCTCACTCTCAGCAACTCTCTTAGATTCTTCTAGCAGCAACAACATGAATTTCTCCGCAATACTCCTCTATATGAACTTTCACCCCATGTTGGTTGAAAGACTGCCACTGGTGAAAGTTCAATATTCTAGCACTACTTTGCGACTGTAATTCACTTGTAATGAGCACAAATTATATATATATATATATATATATATATATAATTGGAAAATTTTCATGTTGGAAAAAAAAAAAGTGAAATTCGCAGCATTTTGAAAGTACATTGTTTCAAAAGCTCAATTACAACCACATTTACCGAGAGCAAAATAAAGTTGATGATCAACTTTCAAAGATAGTGCTCAAAAAAAATTGGGAATCATCACTTACAACTAATGGATAGATGGTCATGAGGGACCCTCCCACTTCTTAACCATTTTTTAAGAACAGTTTTACACTCTTCCACAGCGGGCTTTCTAGATATGAAAGTTGGAAGTATATCATCTGGTCATAGAAAGACATTTTCTTCTTGTAAAATATAGCTCTGTTAGCTTTCTCATTCACTGCAGCTCTCTTTTCTATATGTCCTGAAAGAGTAGTTTTGCTCTTGCTAGTTGAAAGGCTTCTACTAATGAAAGACTATCCTTTCATTCACATTATACTTTCAGCAAACTTTACATAGTAGCGATTGTAATCATTTTGATATGAAAACAAATTATATAAATATATAATTGAGAAATTTTCCATTTGGTAAAAAAAGTGAAATTCACAGCTAAGTTTTTATACAGGTATCTTATAAATGTTTTAATGTTTTAATTAATGTATAGTTATATGTAATCCAAAACAAAAAGATAAAGAAATTATGAAATACTCGAGAGTGGTTACTTTATATCTTTATGAAGTAGAATTGGATAGACCTAGGTGTTAACAAGTGTTGCATGACAATGTAGTCCATGCCAGGCTGGAATGGGAATAAATGCGACCAAGTACAGACACGTGAGTAGAAAGTTGAAGTACATGTGGTTTCCATGCAAAATATAGTATTCCCGAATTAATTTTTTCCCGAAATTTATCAAAAAAAATAAACATTTAAAAGGTTCTTGGACACAAAAAATTTAGCATTCCCAAAGTAGTTTTCTACATACGTTCGTGGACAAAAACACCAAAAAATAGTTGGATCGCAGGTTCTCAGGTTGGCGGGCTGAAAAATGGGCTTATGTTGTTATGTGCCCTACAAATAACACCGAGAGTTCCGCGATATACAAATTGACAATCGGACTTGCAAACTATTTGAATTTTTGGATAGGAAGAGGTAATATAGAAAGAGCTATAAGTTACAATAGAACTGGTTGGTATTTGTACGGGAAAAATATCATTTAGTTAATTCCTACTAAATGATATTTATGGAATGAATCAGACCAAGATTCTTTTGGTAGTTCCCGAACACGCCATATCATTTCCTATCCTAGAGAGGGCGAGTGAGCCAGTAGATGGATATGATGGATCAGAAAGAACAATGACTAGATATAGTGGTCCGGTTTCCCTAAAACTAGAACGTTTTTTCCTCTCATCCCCATTCTTCATCACGATCCAATTTATTCTTATATGATTTCGTCGTTCTCTCATTTTGTTTGTCATCTTTGGAGATAACTGGGGAAAGATTCGTAAAGGATCGATCGAGTGATCGGGATTCAAAGGATCTTTACAATGAATAAAACAACTTATGTTACTTCAAGTTATTCTTCTAAAAAAGAATAAGATAGAAAAAATGAATAGATAATTGATCCAGATAGAAACGATCTGGATCGGATATCGGGGAATGATCTTCTT
>ML796529.1:32915-45787 GCA_009831015.1 Picea engelmannii
ATTGTCACTTGGCCAAAAAACCTGTGGATATTGAGGTTCCACAGTCCGTGCTTCCCAATACCGTATTTGAAGCAGTTGTTAAGATCCCCTATGATACGCAAATAAAACAAGTTCTTGCTAATGGTAAGAAAGGGGCTTTAAATGTAGGAGTTGTTCGGGTTCTCGGGCTGGCGGGCTGAAAATTTGGCTTATGTTGTTTTGTGTCCTACAAATAGCACCCAGAGTTCCGTGATATACAAATTGACAATCGGACTTGCGGACTATTTGAAATTTAAGGGCCTACATCTGTTACATAAGGTCATGGACAAAAGCACAAAAAAACTAGCATTCCCGAAATAGTTTTCTTTAAAACAAGGGCTCCTGGACACAAGAAATTGAAATTTATCAAATTATAGGTTCCTGGACAGCATAAATTATACATACCAAATATGTAATTTGATTAAGTAGGTATATAGAGTATGCATGGAACCCTCATTCCGGGTTCTCGGGCTAGTAGGCTGAAAATTGGGCTTTTGTTGTTTTGTGCCCTACAAATAGCAACCAGAGTTCCGCGATATACAAATTGACAATCGGACTTGCGGACTATTTGAAATTTAAGGGCCTACATCTGTTACATAGGGTCGTGGACAAAAGCACAAAAAAACTAGCATTCCCGAATTAGTTTTCTTTAAAACAAGGGCTCATGTACAGAAGAAATTGATATTTATCAAATTATAGGTTCCTGAACAGCATAAATTATACATACCAAATATGTAATTTGATAAAGTAGATATATAGAGCATGCACAGAACCCTCATTCCGGGTTCTCGGGCTAAAAAATGGGCTTCTGTTGTTCCGTGCCCTACAAATAGCACCAAGAGTTTCGCGATATAGAAATTGACAATGGAACTTGCAGACTATTTGAATTTTAAGGGGCTTGTGTCCAAAAAATTTAGCATTCCCGAATTAGTTTTCCTTACATACGTTGGTGGACAAAAACACAAAAAAAATAGTACTAACGTCTGTTACATAGGCTGGTGGACAAAAGTATAAAAAAAATAGCATTCCCAATTAGTTTTCTTTAAAACAGGGGTTCCTGGACACAAGAAATTGAAATCTATCAAATTGTAGGTTCCTGGACAGCATAAATTATACATACTAAATACGTAATTTTCTAAAGTAAATATTTATTTTTATGCATACGAAATATGTACTTTTATAAAGTATGGGGATGAGATTTTATAGAGCATGCACGAAGCCCTCATTCCATACTTGGGCATTTTTTGGATCGCGGGTTCTCAGGCTGGCGGGCTGAAAATTGGGCCTTTGTTGTTCCATGGCCTACAAAGAGCACCCAGAGTTCTGTGATATACAAATTTACAAGCGGACTTGCAGACTATTTGAATTTTAAGGGCCTCTGTGACAAGCAGTATGAAGGACAGGTGGTAAAGATGCAAGAAATGACATACTTTTTGTATGTGTAAGTAGGAAAAAAGTAGTGAACACAATTTTATGACATTTCTATAAAGAAATAATAAAACGTGTTACATATTCCTGGAAATTTAAAGAAACATATATATATATGTGTGTGTGTGTGTGTGTGTGTGTGAAATATGATATCTCAAATTTGAGTGAGTGATTTATCTCATATTTAATTTTGAAAATGACCAAGCAGGAGAAAAACACAAAAGAATTAGCATTCCCAAATTAGGTTTCTTTAAAACAAGGGCTCTGGGACACAATATAAATTGAAATTTATCAAATTATAGGTTCCTGGACAGCATAAATTATACATATCAAATATGTAATTTTATAAAGTAGATATTTACTTTTGTACATACGAAATGTGTACCTTTATAAAGTATGGGGATGAGATTTTCTAGAGCATGCATGGAGCCCCATACTTAGCCAATTTTTGGATCGCGGGTTCTTGGGCTGGGGAGCTGCAAATTAGGCTTCTGTTGTTCTGTGCCCTACAAATAGCACCCAGAGTTTTGCGATATACAAATTGACAATCAGATTTGCGGACTATTTGAATTTTAAGGGCCTACATCTGTTACATAGGTTCGTGGACAAAAGCACAAAAAAACTAGCATTCTCGAATTAGTTTTCTTTAGAACATGGGCTATTGGACACAAGAAATTGAAATTTATCAAATTATATGTACCAAATATGTAATTTGACTAGCTAGATATATAGAGCATGCACGGAACCCTCATTCCATACTTAGCTAATTTTTGGATCGCGGGTTCTCGAGCTGGGGACCTGAAAATTGGGCTTCTACTGTTCTGTGCCCGACAAAAAGCACTGAGAGTTCTGCAATATACAAATTGAAAATCAGACTTGCGGACTATTTGAATTTTAAGGGGCTCGTGTCAAAAAAATTTAGCATTCGCGAATTAGTTTTCTTTACATATGTTTTACATACGTTGTTGGACAAAAGCACAAAAAAATAGTACTAACGTCTGTTACATAGGGTGGTGGACAAAAGGACCAAAAAAATAACATTCCCGAATTAGTTTTCTATAAAAACACGGGCTCCTGGATAGAAGAAATTGAAATTTATCAAATTATAGGTTCCTGGATAGCATAAATTATACATACCAAATACATAATTATATAAAGTAGATATTTACTTTTATACATACGAAATATGTACTTTTATAAAGTATGGAGATGAGATTTCCGTGGGCCTGTGTTGTTTCATGGCCTACAAAGAGCACCCAGAGTTTCGTGATATACAAATTGACAAGTGGACTTGCGGAGTATTTGAATTTTAAGGGCCTCTGTGGCAAGCAGTACGAAGGACAGGTGGTAAAGATGCAAGAAATGACATGCTCTCTATATGTGTGAGTAGCAAAAAAGTAGTGAACACAAATTTATGACATTTATATAAAATAATAATAAAACGTGTTACATATTCCTGGAAATTTAAACAAACATATATATATGTGTGTGTGTGTGTGAAATATGATATCATCTTCACATTCAGCATAGCTGAAGATAAAAATCTAGGAACACATAAATATATAAGGAGACAAAAGAATAGTTTTATTTGGAATATATGAAAAAAAGAATTGTTTGTTACATATTCCTGGAAATGTAAATGTGTTTGTCATATAGACTGGGATTGGGGCTCCCACGGACCATAAGAGAAATATGTACAAGAAATAGGATTATGGAAAGTAATACTTGAAAAGTAGAAATGGGAAGATATCATTTTTTGGCTATAGATTTGTATTCAGAAACGGTGGAATAACTGGATTGATAAAGAAAGGACTATCAGTATACACTTACAGGCGTGGTACATATAAGTAATTTTGGTATTTGCTTGTTGATGCCTTTTCCTGGTTTTTTTTGTCGCCAACCCGCTTGAATAAATGGATTGATAAACAAAGGATTTATAGCGATGTTCCATATAAGTAATTTTGCTATTTGCTTGCTGATGGATTTCCCTGTTGGATTTCGTCGACGACCCACTTCAAGTTCTCTTCAATATAGCTTGTCAAGGGGGCAACATTGATGTCATTCCGGATTTTAATGCTGAAAAGTTCATTTTATAAGTCGCTTAGGTCAACAGAAAGATTACACAGAGCCTAATGAATGTCTCCATTCTGTACCGAATACCGGACTAGCCAGTTGTCCATGTCTTCTTCATGATATTCAAGAATCCTATAAAAAATTTCTAAAGACAAGGCCTTAAAATTATCAACTTGTTTATCGAAAGCTTGTTTGGTTAACGCCAGCGAGTTGACGATTAAGATGGGGTCCTGGAAGTTGTTTGTCCTTCCGGCTAACTCTATTTTGGTGAGCTTTGTGAATAATGTTTCTTTATTTGATATTGCATTCTTGCATGATTGGACGATGGGATATAGGTTCTTCACCTTCTCTTTCCAGCATGTTTCTAATTGAGTGAGTCATTTTTTGGATAGGAGATCATGTTGTCTTCTTGTCGTGTCTGACATGTTGTTGACATGAAAGGAAAAAGGGATGGTCGTGTGCACATAGAAAGATTCTTCATTCTTTAAATCCGTCTGCAGAAGTTGGAGCAAGTTATGTGCACTGCTTCCCAGGGAATCCATATTCTGTGATGTTTCCCAAGCCTTAGTAATCAGTTCCATTCTTGTGTTGATATTTTTCTCCACATACCCTCTATAGGATGCGAGGAAGCTGGAGGAGCCTTTTAGATTTGCTGCAGGGGTGCAGGTAGTCGCAGGCATGGCTATTTCCAAAGGATTGCCAAGCAATGGCATAGGAAACAAAGCTTCCTCTAATTCATTGATCCGGTTCTTTAGTCTGTCATTCTCGGCCTCAATGACTCCAACGGAATCATGAAGAGCATCTCTGGTTGCCATGTGAAGTTGAGAGATTTTGGACGCTTGCATATTGGCAAGGTTAAGTTCTTAACGATGTTTTATTTTCTTATTTTTTACATCTCTTTTTTCAATGATTAATTTTTTTGATTCGCTTTCAAAAACAACACTCTGGAATATGAAGGATTCATCTTCGTCAAAAATTTTGGTATCAACTATGTCCATTGGGTAGACATGGTGAGTTGCGTCTCCTGGCTGATCAAGGTTGCATAATATGTTATCCAGATTAGCGTCAAGATCCATGTTTTCACTCTAAATTTTGGGCTACTCCTCCTCCCCTACAATTCTTTTTCCCTTCTTCTGCACGGGAATCTCGTGAGGAAGATGTTCACTATATCTCTACAAAACTAATGTGGAGTTGCTGCCAGTAGTTTATGAAAACATTGGTTTGCTCCAAACGCGGCTTGAAATGAAGAAATGGAAGGGGACAATATAACCCCCCGGAAACGTTGGTTCAATGTGTGTGAATGGAAAATCTGCTCATTAATGACAATATCTATGCATGTTGTATGGTGACATGTTAGAAGTAAAACTTAATTATTGCATACTTAGAAGTGTGAAGGTGGCAGTTACGATGAAGAACATTTAAGGATTGGAGGTTTCGTGAAGGAACCAAGATGGCAGTGTGCGAATGAAATTCCATGGTATTTGAAATTAACACTGGGAAGGGATAAAAAAATCCTCTGCAAATATTGCATTAATGGCAGAACTTCTCGAGCCTTGCACGCATCAATGACAGCTTAGACAGTGCCTGTAGGATGACCTGTTAGCATTAAATATTTAGAAACAAGACACACACACACACACACACACACACACACACACATATATATATATATATAAACATTATTTTTTATTATGGACACATGCGAAAGGTGACAGGGATGGGGAAGAGCAAGCAAGGAAGGAATGGCCAAGTCTGAAACTGTATGGTGAAACTAGTGAGTGTCCAATGGTGAAACTACATGAGTCGGAATTGTTAACTGCAAAACACGTAAAACGTAAGAGCGCATGATGGTTTAGTTCAGCGGAGGGTTTGTATATTTGCGGAATTGCGGGAAAGTGGCTAAGTATGGAAAGTGTGAATTTGTGTAGGATTTCAAGGAGCATAGCAAAGGGAAGCATGTACAGTCTTTGGATCGCGGGTTCTCGAGTTGGCGGGCTCAAAAGTGGGCCTCTATTGCTCTGTGTCTTACAAATAGTACCCAGACTTGCGCGATATAGAAATTGAGAAGCAGACTTGCGGGCTGAACATTGCACTTCTATTGTTCTGTGTCCTACAAACAGTACTCGAAGTTTCGCGATATACAAACTAACAGACGAACTGCAGGGGTGGCGGGTCCAGGATGGAAATTGTTTACGGATTGGAGTTCCGCAATATACAAATTTTGATATTCCATAATTTAATTGGTTGGTTGGACATTGCACTTGTATCGGTCTGTGTCCTCCAAACAACACTCAGAGTTTCGCGATATACAAATTTATAAGTATGGATATCAGATTTCATAGAGCATGTATGAATCCCTCATTCCATACTTAGTCACTTTTTGGATCACGGGTTCTTGGGCTAGCGGGCTAAAAATTGGGCCCCTATTGTTCTGTGTCCTACAAATAGCACCCAGACTTCCGCGATATACAAATTTATCGATGGACTTCGGGCTGGCTCGATCAACATTGTACTTCTATTTTCCCATATGCTCCATGCAGCACTGGGAGTTATGTGATATACAAGTTGAAAGATGGACTTGAGGACTGGCGAGTTCAAGATTGTGATTGTCTACATGTATAACATATAACATATATGTTATATAGCTAACATTATCTAAAAGCATTATTTTCAAGCACTAAATTATTAATAATGAATATTGATATTGTACAATTTAATTAAAGAAAATTAGCAAATGAGTCGCAAGCTTCCACAGAAGTCTCGGGTGCAAGAATGATGGACATGAAATCTGCCACTCCGCCGTCTAGGAACCCCCGAGCATAGACATGGATTACCAAGTTTTCGATGCAAGATGTACATTCGGAACACGAGGAACGAGAGTTTGATAAGGCGTAGCGGGGGACCCGCGGGCATAAAATTGGCTAAGGAAACCAAAGGGCTCAGTCCGACTCGTAGTGCATATTTCGTAATTCATGTACAACACCAACTATGTGGTGACCAGATCAGTATGTGTAGAAACTAGGCAAAACTAAATATGCACCTTTATAAAGTATGGACATGAGATTTTGTAGAGCATGTACGGATATCGCATTCCATACTTGGCCACTTTCTGGATCGTGGGTTCTCGGGCTGGCGGGCTCAAAAAATAGGCCTCCATTGTTCTGTGTCCAACAAATAGCACACAGACTTCCGCGATATACAAATTGACAAGCGGACTTGCGAGGTGGATGAGATTTTATAGAGCATGTACAATTTCTCGGAACACGGGGAACGAGAGTTTGATAACACGTGGTGGGGGACCCGCGGTAATAAAATTGGCTAAGGAAACCAAAGGGGTCGGTCCGACTCGCAATGCATATTTCATAATTCATGTGCAACACCAACTATGTGGTTACCGGATCAGTATTGTAGAAACCAGGCAAAACTAAATATGTACCTTTATAAAGTATGGACATGAGATTGTATAGAGCATGTACGAATATCGCATTCCATATTTGGCCACTTTTTGGATCAGGGGTTCTCGGGTTGGCGGGCTCAAAAAATAGGCCTCTATTGTTCTGTGTCCTACAAATAGCACACGCACTTCCACGATATACAAATTGACAAGCGGATTTGCAGTGTGGCTGAGATTTTATAGAGCATGTACAGTTTCTGGATCGTGGGTTCTTGGGCTAGCGGGGTAAAAAACGAGCCTCTATTGTTCGGTGCCTTACAAATAACATCCACAACTCCGCCATATACAAATTGACAAGCAGATTTGCGGGTTAGCTGGCTCAACATTCTACTTCTAGTGATTTCCGCGATATACAAATTGACACACAGACTCTAGGGCTGGCGGGCTCCCAGAAACAAGCAATACATACCAAATTTGCACAAATCCCTTATTCCATACTTAGCCACTTATTTGGATCACGGACTTGTGAGATGTACATTGGGCCTCTAATGTTCTGTGTCGTACAAATAGCACCCATAGTTGGGTGATATAGAAATTGACAAGTGGACTTGCGGCCTAGCTGGATCAACATTGCATTTATGTTGGATGGCTGACCTGCAGGTTGGCGGGCTCTAGGCGTAAAAAAAAAAAAAACATAGCTGTAAACAAGTTCGACAAATACAGACAGAGTAAACGAAAAACTGTTTAGTATGGAACACGGGCAGAAAAAAATGCACCTTTGCATGGATTCCTCTACATCTCTGGGTAGGAGTTCTTTGCGGCCTATAGTTTTCCTGTTTGTTTCTATCAACAAAAGTGCAAAACAAAAGGGATATGAACATAAGTTCAGATATAAAGAAAAAGGAAAATACTATGTACATATACTAAAAAAAAGTAGAATAAGATGAATAGAGTAACAAATAGTTTTTAGGAGGATGTACCCTTTTTTTTTGTTGCATAATGTATATTTTATAATTCAAGTACAACATTGACTATATGCTCACTAGAACAGTATGTGTAGAAATCAGGGAAAACTAAGAAGCTGGATAATTGTTTTTTCTTTTCTTTTTTTTTCTTTTTTTGCAACAAGCTATACAGGTATGCTTTGAAACATATAAATACGGCTTTGCAATATGTTTGATGTGTATCTCATAATTCAAGTGCAATACCAATGGTATCGTGATCAGACCAATATGTGTCTAAGATAAACATATTGTATTGAGGAATGGGCACATTCGACCAAACATGGTCAATAAATGTGTTTTGCAAATGGTTTGTGTTGTTCAAAAGAAAGCGGAGACTGTATTTGCACATGTAGTTTTCCAATTCTTTTGTTCTGCCATTATTTTTTAGCATGTCAATATTGAAGTCTCCTACAAGTACAATGGGTCTGTTCAGATGGAAATGGCCCAATGCATTGGAAATAACATCTACTATGTTGGAGAATGTTGCATGGGGAGCAACATACAAATTTAGTATTGCAACTTTTGTTTCACGGGAAAAAAAAATTGCAAGCACCACTTCAACATTCTTTTCTTCGATATGTATATGGTCCAAAATTGGCACATGTTTTTTCACCATTATCATCACCCCATGTGTAATGTAACTTGATATGCAATTGTGATTTGGGAATTGTTTGTTCTGCATGCATAATGCCATGTGTGTTTCCTGCAAGCACAGAATATCGAATTGCATTATATCATAGTCATTCAGTATATCGTCCATGTGTGCATTTAAGCTGCGTGTGTTAAGGGAGAGAATTGATACAGATGAATTTGTTTGTATGGATTGGTAATCATAGTGCAGTTGCCATTTTGCGGTGGTCCTGATTCGTTCCATTTCAATATCAACTTTCTGTTTCACTTTGAAGTTATCTTTTGTGAGAGGACTTAGTAAATACAAGGAGTCTATGCTTCTGACACGAGACAGTGTTGTGTATACAAGTCCATGTATATGAATTCCAACAGGCTGAAATGCAACATTATCAAGTGTTAGTCCTTGTGATCTGTGGATTGTACGTGCACATGCAAGTTTAATCGAAAATTGTTTTCGAATCTTCAGTCGGCCTGTCTTTGCTGATGTCGATATTGGCTTTGATATTCGCAAAATAGGTGTCCAATCGCTTCCAATGTTTGAATTATATAGATAAGACAACTTGCTCGCTTGCCTATATGCGGTTCATGGAACTTAATCCAAAGGACATCTAGTTTTTATGTCTTCGTATAGCCTTTGAGTATTCCATCTGCACCATTGACCAAGCCATCCTATGAATTATAGTTAGAGGCATATATTTCAACCAACATTTCTAATTTGAGGACAAGCTGCGAAAGTAAAGTGACTGAATGTTCATGACGTGGCACATGTCCATGGTTGTCTTCTTCCAGGTCAATTGAATTGATGATGATATCATCGCCAGGCATGATCGATAGCATGTGGTTGTTATGCATTACAACATCCTTATTTATGTAGAACAGGTAAGGGAACGTTGGGTCTGTTGGTGCAAGCCGTAAGCACCTGGAATTGATATATGTTAAGTCATCATATGTTTGGTTGTTTGTCTGCATTCTATTCAGAATTGTAATGAATGTTTCATCTGTCTGGCGCATTGTAGTATGCAACTCAAAGCATTTAATACTGTCTCTCTAGAAGTCATGGGTGACTGTTTCCATGTTAACGGTAGGTTGTTCAAATATCAAAGAATCTTGGATGGGTTGTGCCTAGTAAAGATCCCCACAGAATACCATGTCAATGTTTCCAAAGTATTTCGTGTGCACATGTTTTATGCTTCTTAGTCGGTTGTCAATGGAATACAAGAACCAACTCCCAATCAAAGATGCTTCATCTATAAAGACAAGTTGGAGTTCTTCATAAATCTCAGATAATGTATCCAACATTTCCTTGCTAAGTGGAAGAAACCGTGACTTGTTAAAAGGCATTAAAAATGCAGAGTGGATTGTTGTTCCACCTGCATTATAAGCAGTTTTTCCTGTGTATGCAACTATTAGGCCCTTTGGTTTCATAGGATCAGAGGAATTGTTTGAATCATAGATTCATATAAGCATTTAGAACAATTCTTTCGCTGTGAATGTCTTGCATGTTCCTACTCCACCTGTAAGGAACAAGTGCACATGACTGTCCATGTTCAAGTGATTTTTAAGAGCATTGTCCTTTATAATTGTTTGTTGTTCGCGATTCAACAGACGTCTTATTCTGTGGTATTCATTATTTTCAATTAGGAAAGGATGTTTTGTGACTTGAAAACCAGGATTAATACGTTTTTCACTTCCACCTGCTGGAGGACGAGGCAAATCTGTTTGTAATTCATAGGACTCGGAAGAAGTTTTGGTTGTTTTTTGGTTTGTGAATGTCTCATCATGATCGTCGGGGTTTTCTAGGTCATTAACTGCAACTTCTAGATCACCCCATGTTGGATTAACATTGTAAGTAAATCTAGCTTCATTGATGTGCACTATAGTCTTAGACGCAGCATGGAAACCTCCCATGTAGAGAAGTTATGTTTTAATGTCTCTTCGTTTTCATCGAACGAAACGTACAACAACAATATTTCTCTACAATAGTTTTCATAGTCACAATGTTTATTGTATTTGGCAAACCGTATCACAGAGGGTTTTTTTCTGTTTGATATGGGTACACCATTTTTTTTGTAATGCGATACAAATTCTGCTAAGCAGACATGCCTAATAGGAGATGGATGTTGGAGGTAATAATCAACAATAGAGCGACATAGCATGTCTTATGAATTGTCAGGCTCTTGTTGTCGCAAAACCGGTGGTTTAAGCACAAATGTGCGTTTTTCAAGTGGAGATGTGTTTATGAAGACACATTTTCTTGAACTACAAGTGAGGGGTAGGGAAAGCGCAATGTGAACTACTTGTTGAGAAGACATTTGTTGAAGATTAAGCAATGTATTGCTAAGTGTGCATATCATTTGTATGGCATCAATATGACTTCTTTCATGTTCTTTGTGTATTCTTTTGAATGCACTTGTCATAGATTTGTCAACCTTTGTCATATACGAGGTATAGTACGATACTGCAACATATGCATTGAGCACGTACTGCGCATTTGTATTTGCTTTTCACATAACTGGCATGTCCTTGGAGAAACTGTTGTTCCAAATATGGGAAAGTTTTCGTTTAAGGAAAACTGTTGGTTGCCTAAGTGTACATTGTATGGCTTGGATATACTCATCTTCTGATAGATTTACCTATGTCAAGAAGGCATCAAAGCTCATCAGCTCATCAAATTCTACTTGTTCTAGGAATGCGAACAAGGATTTAGATTTCTCAACAACAACATTGTTCTCTAAACTAAGTGGCTCTATGATTCTTGTAGCTCTCATTGGTGGCACGGGAAAGTTGTATCTGCAATGCGAGTTTTTTCGTTTTCTACAACTTCTTGTATGGTAATGTCTATGGACTTTGGCAAGCTCTGGATCCAAATGATCTGTGTTGCATGTTATGTATTTATCAACAGATTGTTCGATCTCTGAATTGTTATCAACTCCATAGACTGGTGCACCCTCTATCCACAACAGTGCGTGGTCATGTTCATTTCCCCTATTCTGGAATTTAGTCACAAAAAAGTAGTTTGATATTTTTCCGAAAAACGTTTCATCATGTCATATCAATTGTCTCAAAGCATTTATTCTATGTTTATAGTAGCGAGTACATGTCACTGGGTCTTTTCTTATGAGGTAGTCAATGTCATTATTTTCTAGTGTATCGGTTTCTTTTTTACGTTTCTTGATCCTATGCAGGTCAAATACGACAGCTACCAATGGATCTCAGCAATGCTCTGCACTTGTAAATGTGATGAAAAATGTTGGCGGGCCCAATTATCGGATCATTGAATTTTTATTTTTATTTTGTTTTGTTGCAAATAGTCAGGAGAGGTGCGAATGTTTTTGAAATCTATGTATCCAATATCAGATTTCAGATTTTTTTCTAGGTTTACTTTGTACTTCACATCCTTAGCCAACAACTTTCTTCCTTGTAACTGGCCTTTTCTTATTCAGACCCACATGCAGGAAAAAACTTACTCTATTATTATGCGCATTGTTTTGAAAAACAAATTTGTTATGTGACAGGAGAAGTAACCGCTTGTAACACCCTGTTTCCCCCAGCTTGTAAAAATAACTGGACTGGCCAAGAACTATGGCAAACTCATAAATGTGAATATGTGATGTAAATGGACCATGAGGAAAAGGTCAATGAATGTGAATAACATTATGAATTTTATTGCAGGACTGCTGAGAGGGGATGTGCATAAAAAGAGACCACGATGACGGTGGAAGGCACCTGGAAAGGTGGCGTTAACTTCCACCGAGAATTAATACCGTATTTGGACTCCACTAGCCTAGAGAACCAAAAGCGGCTTGCTGGCCCCGAATTAAATGCCTCGCAGACTGGTAGGTTGATGGCTCCTTAGGAATTAATGAGGGATGGGGAGGTGAATAGCCCATCGGTAGAGCCATCATGACTGGCCAGTGCGAGGGTAATCACGCCACACACAACGTCGCAAGAGGATAAGGTGTGGGGTAGAGGTGATGGGGAAGGGGGCAGACGCGGGGGGAGAACTCTGGCAATATGCAGAGTGAGTGATAGCAGAGAGGAAGGATTGCAACCTTCGCTCCTGGTCACTGGAAAACAAAGACGCAGTCTCACGACATCGTGGTCTCAGCTCGGGGATGGCTAGTGGTAAATCCGTTGGGAGTCGCTAAGCCTACGGTTGGGTGGAAACGAGCACTCCTCTCAGCAGTTGCTTGACCCCTGGTGTTATCTCTGATAAGTGTTTTGCCTCTGGCATCTTGAAATATATATATGTGCTTATTCTGATAATTATGCTCATAAGTTGTGAAACTGTGAATGATTTCATTATAAGAATGATTGTATGGTGT
>ML796529.1:52404-69392 GCA_009831015.1 Picea engelmannii
AAAGAGAACTCCAAGAGAGTTCAAAATGGGAGACCATGTATATCTCAGAATTAAGCCCAGAAGGAGTTCCCTGAAAATGGGAGCTTATGCCAAGTTGGCACCCCGGTATTGTGGACCCTTTGAGGTTCTAGATAGAGTGGGACTTGTAGCCTATCGGCTAGCACTTCCTCCCACAGTAAAACCACATAATGTTTTCCATGTTTCATTATTGAAGAAATATGTACATGATGCTAATCATATAATTGACTGGTCTGTGATCCAGGTGGAACTAGAGGGAGAATTTCTACCAGAACCCCAATGCATACTGGACAGAAAGGAAACCCCGCTCCGGAACTGAACCATTGCACAGGTCAAGGTGCAGTGGAAACATTTTGGCCCAGATGAGGCTACATGGGAAATGGAGGATGCCATGAGACAGGCATATCCGATTTTGTTTACTTCTGTACATGCAATTCATGTTAATAGATAAGAACGTCGAGGACGGTGTTCCTTTTTAAGGGGGAGGGAATTGTAACACCCTGTTTCCCCCAGCTTGTAAAAATAACTGGACTAGCCAAGAACTATGGCAAACTCATAAATGTGAATATGTGATGTAAATGGACCGTCAGGAAAAGGTCAATGAATGTGAATAACATTATGAATTTTATCGCAGGACTGCTGAGAGGGGATGTGCAGAAAAAGAGACCACGATGACGGTGGAAGGCACCTGGAAAGGTGGCGTTAACTTCCACCGAGAATTAATACCGTATTTGGACTCCACTGGCCTGGAGAACCAAAAGCGGCTCGCTGGCCCCTAATTAAATGCCTCGTCGATTGGTAGGTTGATGGCTCCTCAGGAATTAATGAGGGATGGGGAGGTGAACCGCCCATCGGTAGAGCCATCATGACTGGCCAGTGCGAGGGTAATCGTGCCACATGCAACCTCGCAAGAGGATAAGGCGTGGGGTAGAGGCGATGGGGAAGGGGGCAGACGCGAGGGGAGAACTCTGGCAATATGCAGAGTGAGTGATAACAGAGAGGAAGGATTGCAACCTTCACTCCTGGTCACTGGAAAACAGAGATGCAGTCTCACGACATCGTGGTCTCAGCTCGGGGGTGGCTAGTGGTAAATCCGCTGGGAGTCACTAAGCCTACGGTTGGATGGAAACGAGCACCCCTCTCAGCAGTTGCTTGACCCCTGGTGTTGTCTCTGATAAGTGTTTTGCCTCTGGCATCTTGAAATATATATATATGTGCTTATTCTGATAATTATGCTCATAAGCTGTGAAACTGTGAATGATTTCATTATAAGAATGACTGCATGGTGTTTTGATCAATACTAGTAGTTGTATATTTATATGGAAAGACTACGTATGGTTTATGTCCTCATGAATTCGTTATTTGTGTGTGTACTGATCCAACTCAGACTTCACGCCTGGCTCTCAGGAGGATGACATCCATAAATACCTCAGGTAGTACCCTGAGTAATTCTCCCCATAGAAATACCTTCCTTGAAAAGCCCATCAAGAACCGGGAAGGCGGTTGTGAAGGCGTAAGGCCTTAGTAACCCTGCATAAGGAGGAACGATCCTCTTGAAAACTGAGATGACAGCATAAGGATGAAGTAACGAATCGACGGATGAGATCCCGTCGGGAGATCTGTGGTCACTCACGACCGTCAGATCGGAGGAAGGAGCTGGAAAGTTAAGTACCTTAACCTTATAGGTATTAATCGACGGACGAGATTTCGTCGGGGACTCTGCGGTCACCCACGACCGTTAGATTAGTAGGAGAAAGTAGGGCGTTAAATGCCTTACCACTTGGTTTTCCTGTGTCTTTGTGGGTAGCGAAGAGTTTAGGACCGTAGATCCCCAAGGTTCATGAGAGTATCTGGACCGTGGATCTTTTCCACGCCCAGGGAGTCGTGGAAGAATGCATGGGTAGGAACCATTATGAGCCGTCAAATCTCAGCTGAAAAACCCGACAACCGTTGGATCTGTCAAGAGTTACTCGAGGGTTAAGACTCCAGTGTATAGGGGCGAAAAACCCTGGAATAGATCTAGGTCGTTCGATTGACGAAGGCCACGCGTCAAGAGATCACCCATTTCGGGAAATCGGGAATCACGGAATCGAGATTCTTGTTGACAAGAGTTCGGGATTTTCTATGGTGAAAACCCCGGGACGAATCTGAGTCGTCCGATTGACGGAGGCCACGCGTCAAGAGATCACCCATTTTGGGAAATCGGGAATCGCGGAACCAAGATTCCTATTGACAAGAGTTCGGGATTTTCTATGGTGAAAACCCCGGGACGGATCTGAGCCGTCCGATTGACGGAGGCCACGCGTCGTGAGATCTCCCATTTCGGGAAATCGGGAATCGCGAGATCGGGAGTCCTAGTGATAAGGGATCGGGATTTTCCTGGGTGGAAACCCCGGAGCAGTTGTGGACCGTCCGATTTAAGGAAGTGACGTGTTGATAGATTACCTGTTTCGGGAAAATCGGGGATCGGGGATTCGGGAGTTCCGCTGACAAAAACTTGGGCTCTTGCCTTGACAAATCCCGAGCCATAATGTCGGGACACTAGCATGTGGTTAAGTCCCGATGGACGGACAAGATTCCTTTGGGAAATCTCAGGGTCCGTAACTACCGTCCGATGTGAGGAAGAGATGACAGTTTTACGTCGGGGCGCGAGAGTGCAGTAGGGTAAGTAGTGAACAGATCTGGATGGCCAGAGTCCACCCGCCCAGATCTACGGCTAAGGATGCATTCTGGAGCCCCCTTGCCATTCTACCTTTAATGGGGGGGTGTTCGGAATTGGACGCGCAACTCTCGAACGGTCGAGATTAACTCATCATGATCAACGACGATCAGGTGGATTCCGTAGCCCCCTTTCTATTCTGCCTTTAATGTGGGGGGGGGGGTCCGGAATAGTGTGACGTGTGAAGTGGGGCCCCTCCTGTCCTGTCGGCTACCATGTCGCACTTCCCCCTCTGCTACCTGTACTCCACTTAACCAGGCGACGGGGCCCGTTCTCATTGGTTGTTCTCTAGCCCTGTTGGAATTTGTTCCGATTGGCCATTTGCTAACCCTGTATGGATTCGTCCCTATTGGCCTGTCGCTAGCCCTGTCGGGGTTCAACAGTTGCAGAGTCGAACGATTTAACATTACTGTAGCACTGAGGCACGAAATACAAATAGGCACTGCGTTTAATTGAACCGTGATCATGACCCGCTATCACATGGGAACGGAGAGAGAGAGAGAAAAGAGCTAGCTTACGCTAGGCCCCCATGGATTTTTAGGGCTTCTGATTCGGCAGAAGACCAAAAAAATCCGATTTAGGTAGTGGGTATGTGGCACTGCTTGAATGTAGCAGCTCCCATCGAACTATTTTATGATAACTGAATCGTTATGTAATATCAGTGGCATGTGGATCTCCATAGAAGAGTGTTGGAAAGTTCATTTCCTCAACGAATTTGTCCTTGAACATTCCAAGTTGACGCTGCCCCTTGGCAGGTGCAATTTTGACAATTTTTTCTTGCAAGTCACGAATGCACTGTGAATCAATGAATCCATGCACCAATGTCTCAGCAGCTGTTTCATTCTCCGATTCATCACTTGTATCAAATTCACTAGGATTTTCGAGAGTGTCTGTAGAGTTGCCATCCTCTTCTGCAAGAACATTGTTCCAGTTGCCATTTATACAAATGTTATGTGCTTTGTACAGGGCCCTGGAATATAATTCCTTCAATGCTTTCATAACAACATGCACAAGCACTTTGCCTGTTTGATAGGCATTTTTGTATCGCAAGCGTCTTTTCAAAGCCACAACAATTGTCATTGTATTGCTAATGAATTGTGGCAATGCTTTTTGGACAACATCTAGTTGAACAGGCACATTAATAATTGATCCCGAGGTCGTTTATAGCCCCAAGGTCTGATTTGAGCAAATGCAATTCACAAAGACACAAGTCTCTCCTCAAGTTCTGTAAGTGCACTTACATCTGGTAGTGGTGCATTACATCTTATTTGATCAGGGGTTGCAAATTGTGGCAGCTTTCCATTTTCAAGAGACCGTTTGCATGGAAGACAAACTTTGCCACTGGAAAATGGTTTCTCGTGCGCTGTCAAGCGGAGGTATTCTGCTTGCAAATCAAGCGTGAAAGACTTAGTGTTTTTTGAAAAATTCAACTATTCACAAATTGCACATGCAATGGAAGGAGTGTCTTTGATTTGTTTCATGTAGGTCTGTCTTGCATTTTTCTTTCGCAGGGAAGTATGGGTAGAAACTGTTTTGTGGTTTTCATTGGTAGTAGTGCATGTTGTTGCTTCTAGACCGCAAAATGTCACAGTTGCATGAGCATTCTGGAATATGCACCTGTACTTGTTTCTGTTGTGTTCTGCATGAACAAATTTCTTTAGATTGTGATATGTGAGTTTCTCTCTAAAAGGAAGCATAGCAATGTATTTTTTTCTCTCGCGCATGACCTTTTTCAAGTTGTGGTAACTTACTCTACGTTTCTTGCTCAAGGGCACGATGAGCTGATGGAAACTGGGATGAATTTCACTCTGACTCGGGTTCTCATAAAGTAGTCTACGTTTTTTGTTTAAGGCCTGTATGGCCTCATCACAACTGGGACGAATTTGACGCATAACTTTTTTCAAGTTGTGATATCTTACTCTATGTTTTTTTTTCAAGTCGTGTATGGCCTCATCACAACTGTGATGAATTCCATGCATGGTTTTTTTGTTCAATCCCTCTATGGCCATATCGCAACAGGGAGGAGTCTCATTCTCGCTAAAAAACACTCCATGTGTATGCAGATTCGATGTCATTTGGGTGGCATGGGCATTCAACCTTGAACCACTAATATGTCCAAGCAAACGTTCATAATGGATATGTGTTGTATATGTTTTCAACGAGAGGATGTCAATTGTTCAATCGTAATTTATATCAGTAAACCAGGAATGGACAGTGCCATCTGGCAAGGCCGACCAGACTTGGATATTTACTCTAAATATCATAGACAGCCATTGCAAACAGAATCTGCAACCCTCCACATTCCCTTTTTCATATGGAAGCGCCATGTTTACAAGGTATTCCTGCCAACTTCCAACTACCGACATATTTTCTAGGAGATATGGGCAAAGGTGTTGATGCAAGCACCTAAAAGCCTGTTGGCTGCCACTTATAATTGCATTGCAAAAGGACCATACAGTGTAAAGCCGCAACGACTGCACATTGAACTCCGCTGCCACCAAACAACAAATTGCATTGAACAAACTATCTCCACAGCTAGACACAACATTTGTTGCCAACTGTAAACCATGGCAATCTATGTGATGCATAATCTGTTTCCATTGCGATTCAAGGTCTTTGCAAATGACGGACAAGTAAATATGAGGCCCTTCAACATTGCATATGGACATTTTTCTGTACAGTAGTGGTTCATAATGACCACTAACAACATTGGCATCATGGAACAAGATGCAATATGGATTGTCAGATGCAGTTTTGTTGAATAGTATATATCTTGCTTTTCTTGTCAATGACCATATTCCAATTGATATGTTGAGCCAGTTAGACAGCCACCGTATACAAAATGTATCTCCCCAAAGTTCCCTCTCATGTCCAGGTAGAGTTGGAGATGCAGACAATCACATCTTTGAAAAATACGTGGCGACATCATGTATTTCATGCAACTGTCGAAGAAAATCAGATTCCAGTTTGTATTCATAGGACTGCAAAGCCTCAGCATCGCCATTTTTAAAACAACTCAAGAAATAATCTATCAATCCATTGCGCAGCTCGATCGATGAATACCGGAAATGCAGTAGAACCTAGAATGTATCGAAAAGGCAATCCCCAATAGTATACGAGAATGCATCCAATCTAAAAAGGTCATTGCTATGCAAAACCACGTCATTGTTGTCATGTATAATGGATTGTGTATCTATTTCATACGACTCAACATCTATTACTTCTTTCATCTCTTGAATTGTNAAGTAGCAAAAAAAAAGGAAAGAAAAACAGGAAAAGTACAAGCGCGAAACTGGGTACCAATCCTCGTATGTATCTTTCAACCTTCTTCTTCTCAACTTCAATCCCCCCTAGTCCCCATAGCAGATGACAAGAAAACAAACCCACACTGGAAAGTGAACCAAACAGAAAAAACAACGCAAAGAAATAGCACCATAAATTTAATCAGCAGAAAGAGAACAGGTGGACGCAGTTTTCCGACCCACAGGATAAAAGCATTCTCTGCGTCTACACCTTGTCGGATGGTTCCCTCTTCTGATAGCTCCGAACTACTTTTCGTAAACCCCTTTGCATTGCAATTTTCGAAAAAACTATGGACATCGCAATCGGCATATGAAGATGCATAGTCTCCAGGAACAGAAATTAAGAGCACAGACAAAGATGGTTTGCAACAGAATTTGGAGGCAGGGACTCCCACCATTGAAAAATAGCAACAACAGGGAAACTTACCCATCAACGAGGGACGACAAGAGCTCAGCCCCAAAAACTGGAAACCACAACAACAGGTCCAACAACTTGCAAAGTTGAAGAACAACAAACCAGTGAACAACCACGAAGAGGTCGAACTGCAACTGCGGGACCTCAACTTTGCAAAGTTGAATCAAACAAGAACAAGAATCATGGAACGAAGCAGTGAAGAAGCATCGACCACTGAAGCAGTGATGCCGACCATGAATGAAACTGTATTGCAACGCATCTGTACAATAAACATTTAAGACTACTAGAGCTGTTAGGTAAACACTTAAGACTGTTAGGACCGTGGAAGGGCGTGGCCCTGTGCAAGTATTTAAGAAAAAATGCATCGTGGCAGCCTTGTTCTCTCGAAGCACGAAACAATAAAAGCAAAAATCACACATAGTAATATGGTAGATAATGTATTCTAAATAGCAGAAAATGCTAAAGAAAACATTCGAACTAATGCTATCATTAATCCACCTTCGACCAATGCATAATAAAATATATGATTCAAAAAGACCATATACGATCAAATACTTTGGATATACCAAAATATATAGCATTGGGAATAGCGAAGCCGGCAATAAGACCTCCAATCCGTTGTCCAATCAGATCTTGACAAACATGGTGCTTTCTATTATATAAAAAACGATGTTTTCACTTCCCTTGTTCCAACAATAGATAATATGGAAATATTTGTGGTCAATGCACAATCTAATACGAGGTCAACGATTTATCGATTGCTATAGTCCCTCTATGCATATGGTAGGGACTAATAAGTATTATCAATGTCACAAGTATAGATTGAATTCTTCAAAACCTTTTTAAAATAAATCAATTTCATATGTCATTATGATACTTTCACATAATATACTATAAAGCCTAGTTGTAAATTCTAAACGTTTCATATGTCATTATGATACTTGAATACATGCACATAATATACTATAAAGCCTAATTGTAAATTCTAAATGTTGTGGAGTCTTTGTCCACTTTCTTATATATATATATTTTTAAAATTTTTTTAAAAGCAAATTTTATATTTTTCTTTTTTCTCTCCTAAAAGGTTTTAGTGTTTTTTTTCTTTTATTCCCTCCCAAAGGGTTTTAATGTTGAGTAAATCTAAATTATAATATAAAATTTCACTTCAATTTTAGTACCATCTATCTCACCACACAAAATTTAACATAATTTAATTTTTTTAAGTAACAAGAATAATTATTAATCTCTTTCTACTTTGAAATTCTCATTGGCTTTATCTTCACAATCCAATGTATGCAAATTAGCCTTATCTACTATGTACAATGTGTCTAAGTTAAACCAAAATAGTTGAAATTTAATCAATTGTATTTCTTTATGGCATCTGTCAACTGTCTTCCACCCCAAGTTTGGTTGTATGATTTCTTTCCTCCCCTTCCACTCTAGATTATGAATGCAACAAGCTCAGCATACGTGCGCTTGATTTTTACAACTAAATTGGTTCATGAATCCCATCTTTGTGTTTTGTGTTACCATGGAATTTTTCTAGTCCTTGATCATCAGTGACTGTAAAACAGTTAAAACGTTGCATATTGCATTGATCGGAATATATGTCTTCACATTCATTTGCCTATGTCACCACTGCATCCTATCCCCTGTAGAACACTCCTAATCCAAAGTGTGTTGAATACTTGGACGGTGACAAGAACAAACTCCAGTGGGGAGATTGAAGACGATAGCTCATTTAAATATAATAAACTCCTAGTTAAAGTACTTGCATCTCCTGCAACTAAATGATCGCAATCTAGGGATTGTTGATCAGACATAAATCAGGTAGAGCTTTTCATTTCTGCAATTACAAAAGGAATATGCTCCCAATCATCATCATGTAATGGAATCATTCAATTCATATTTAATTTTTTTTTACAATTAATAAAAAAAATTACAATTGGATTACCATGTAAAAACAGTCAATGAAAAAGCCATCCTTGAATCAAAGGTATGAGCGTATAAGCCCCTAGATAAACCTACTATCCCACGTGTTAGATATGGGAGAGCACAACTCCTAAAAAAACCTTATAGAGATAATGCTACAACAATTAGCTGAGAAGCATGCTAGCCTATATGATAATACTAGTCCTCCATTGATAATACTAGCCTTTTGTTGATGGTTCGGCTTGTAAGATACATGGTGTTGAAATTTACATAGTGAACCCCATGTTTATGCATGCGAGGAGAGAGAAATGCATAATGGGGCCTTTCATCACAGTGAACAACATAGCTGACAATAAATTTATTAATGTTAATTTTGATATTCAATTTAAATGCAATCATAACTATCAACGCATATTCGTTATGGTCATAGGTGTTTTGGTAATGGGAATTTAACTTTCTTTATGTTGATTTTGATATTTAATTTAAATGCAATCACAATTATCAATGCATATTCATTATGGTCATAGGTGTTTTGGCAATGAGAATGCAAATAATGTTGAAAAAATTTCATAAATTTGTTGCCTTTCTCAAGGTCACTACTCATATGTGCTAGATAGAGTCTTCTTCTTTTAAACTAGAAGTGAAACTTATGCTTGGAAAAATATCATAACGAATCAAAACTATAAGGAAAATAGCATGAGTTCATCCCAAATGAAGTGACTAACTAAGCTTGTATATTTAGAATAGAGTATGCCACATAACATATCGCTTTGGCCTGCAAATGAGTATGCTTGCACAACAAAAATATACCTTAGATGTGAACAAACCTCCCACTTCTTGACCATTGTCGCATGCCTGACATATCTGACAATTCTAGAGCTTGTAGTGAAGCCCCTAAGCCCAGACCCTATAGATCGATATCGAAAGGTTGTAGCAAAAGAGAAAATAACCAAGGCAAAGGGAGCAGTTCAAGATAAGTTATACATATTATAGCCCATTCCAGTAGAGTTCAAGGCCTATGAGGCAAAGGAAACAACATAAATCAATCAACATATAGTAGTGTGCACTCTATCTACCCAAGTAGTAAAGATAAAGGGCCCACGTGTAGAGAAAATAAAATAAAATATAGTGCATTATCATGAATGAGTACTAAGGAGTTCATTGTAACAAGGATTTATATAAAAAAATAATGAAGATTTGAACCCACCTAGTTGTTTTGCATGTGATCCAAGTGGATGTTGCTCCATGGTAACCCATGGCACGACTAGAGAGTTTGATTCCCAAATTGGTCTAATCGAGTCCTATCAAACGTCCGCAAAATAGTTATGAGAAGAAACCAAGCAAGGGATTGTTTTAGATTGGGGTTTATATATTTTCACATACATTTCTCTTCACATGCCTATGATGTTGCTCCTTTGAGCTCTTTTGAGAATAAAAGCACCATCGCCAAGCAAGCAGGCAATGCATCTAGTGCCTTGTATCACTCAAGAGAAATCCCCTGTGATCAACCACTCACACTGACTGCTTATGGCCCCAAATAGAACATTCACTCCATCTGCTCCAAGGAGTAAAGATGAAGGGCCCAAGTGTATCTTGTATAAAGAAAAGAAGATAAAATGTAGTGCATTATCATGAACGACCAATAAGGAGTTCATTGTAAATAATAATGAGGATTCATATAGATTTATGTCAATAATAACTAGGCTTTGAACCCACCTAGCAATTGTGCACATGAGCCAATTGGATGTTGCTCCATGACAACCCATAGCATGAATGGAGAGTTTGATTCCCAGCCAACGTTTTATAGGTAAGCTCATGTTTGATAAAACCCTCATTTTTAAACTCCAACCTAGCTCAACAAGCACGTTTTCAATGATTGCATGTTGACATAATGGAGATTGTTGGTAAATTATTGCCCTAATAGTCGTTTTCTGCTTTAAGAATGTATAATTTCTTCATGAAATTTACTCTACTACCAATTGTCATGATTTCTCATGCAAAATTGGATAATTTTGACATAGTTATTCATTCTCTGTTATCAAATGGATAATTCAACAGTAAACTTGAGTCTATTAAGAATTTCACGAGTTCTTTATGTACATATACCTCCTTGTACCTTTGACCTCCTCTCTTGGGTCATTTGTTCAACTTTAATTAAAAAAAATAAAAAAATATGGTTAGATGGATTACTTTTCCATAAATATTTGTTTCTACTGTTAGATTGGGTCGGTTTACAAGGAATTTGACTATGTCAGGTAAATTTACGGTTCTATAGGTAAATTAAACCATTTTGATATAAATATTCATTTTCTACAGTCCAAATGGATCATTTTGTAATAAAATTTACTCTGTTGTGAAATTTCACAGCTTCTTTAGCTAACTTTGATCGTGTTAACATAAATATTCATTTTCTATTGTCACAATACATCATTTTGCAAGCATTTCAAGGCGGTTGTAGTGGTGCTTAAATATATCTATCAGTCCTCCCTGAAAATCTAATTGACCCATCTACCCCGAACTAAGTCAATGAAATGGGTGAACACATAGTTCCCTCCTCTTACTAAGTCCATTCCACACTCTGAATCTAAACCTTGTTTATCACCCTCCGATATCTTCTGATTTATCAAGCAAACATCCCGAACCAAGATATTTTCATGCATATTGTTAGGATGTCATGCATATTGCTATTGCTCTGGATGGGGGCAATCATTCTTTCGATTCTAATATCTATATTTATATGCAATGGTTCACACATGATTTGGCGAAACAAACTCTCCCTCCCTGCCTCTCTAACTTGCTCTTATCGGTAGGTAGGGATATTCACTTGTCATAGACACTTATGTATGTTCTCTCTTTAACAGTGGGTGGGTACATGTGCGGGTTTCAACTTCCTTTGTTAGAACAATTAATCTAACAAAGATTCCCGAGAAACATATTTGGAGAAAAACAAAAAAAAATTGGAAATGTAATTTGAATAACATTAATTTGTATCTCAAACAAATTGAAGGTTGAAAGCATAAAAAACATTTACATGTAATTTGAAGAAGTCATGGTCATCCTCTAACAATTGTGATTTTCCATTCGTAGAATAAATCCACTCTCCATGCACCTTCGTTATCCTTTAGCATGCGTATGGTAAACATTTTCTATGGTAGTTGTGTGTGGACAAAGCCAACATTGTTGGGTGTGTTCCTTGTCTCTTATGTGTTGTGTATTAACAAAACCTCCAGTCAATCTATTGCTTAGAGGTCATTTGGTGGCGAATCATTGAGGGAATCGAACTATCTTTGTTTGTTTGTATTGTTGTCCCTTCACTTGTTGCAGAAAATTCATGTTGATATACTAATCTACAACAAATCTTGTGAAGATCATGTACAACATGTTTGAGAATTGTTTTCCCCTCACCCGGCCAAGCATGAAGGAACCATCAATACTAAAGTTGGCACCGCATTGGGCATGCCACTGGGCCCATATATAGAGAAGACATTGGGTCTACATGGCTTGTTTCTCCTTTCCATTTTCCATTGATCAGTAACAGTTTCAAATTGCATGAACTCTAGCTTGCTTGGTAGGAGCCACCAACCTAAGAAATAACTTGAATAAGGGGTTACAGATTATACCTAGACAATTTTCTTAGATTTGGTAACATCTTATTATCCCAACTCAAATGGTACAAGGTCAGGTTTAGAGCTTATAATCCCAACAATAACACCAACTGTGGTAGGAAGACACTCGACTCGGAGACTAGCACGAGACAAGGTGCGATCCACAACTTTTCAGCCCATCAACAACAAGCTCCGGAGGAAGAGGACCAACCCATAGATTAACACAAGTTTAAGATGACTCCCATCCCAAGAACTTGCATAACACCCCACCCACCCTATACTATAGTGTTTTCATCAGTGTAGAAGCATATAGGTGTCTACCCAATAAAGGAAGCATTCTTACTAGGTATGGGTAGAAATGGTTTAGCAAATGACTAGTAAATGAAAATAAGTTCCACTGAGCATGGAACAAGGGGAATTGTATTCATTTGGAGGTTAATGTTGTGGCATATTTGGATAGGCAACTCGACAAGCAACCACTGGGAGGAGCTAATGTTAGAAGCGGCATGTAATTACCAATGGTTTAAAAAATTTGGCTTATTCAAAGGATTATAATAAAAGCCTTGATGATACTTTTGGTGGCTTGGTTCATTATATGTAGCCTCTATAATCATTTCTCTACCTCGAAGCACATTGCCCTGTAATCTTTGCAGTGATCTCTAAACTTTTCAATCATAAGTATTACTCTACTCTATATAACTTTAGAGAAGTTGCAAGTCTTCTTGGATCATACCTTCTCTATGTGAGGTGGTCAGATATATATACGACAAAGAAGCAAGAATGCATCATACCCATAGAGTCATCACAAGCTTCATTATGACACTTGAATTTGTAAAACTAGTTGCGAATTTTTATAATCACCTGAAAACATCAACATCATAAAAAGAATAACCCATAGAGGCAAATAAGATTAATTAACAAGTCTTAGTAAAATTTTTAGGGGGGACCTAACCAACTCCTAAAACACATGCTCAGTAGAGGGCCTGGACACCACCTAATTCACTAATCCCCTAACCCATAAATCTTCTAAACCACTAATCGTAGTAACCCAATATGGACCATGGTTGACCACCTTGATTATATAGACCATGATTGACCATATTGACCACACTAACCAACTAAAACCCCTAACTCCTAACCCCTCAACCCACTAACCCATTAACCACATAATCCACTAATCCATAAAACTCTTAATGTGCTCCTAACTCACTAACCCTTTATCTTTAATAACCAAAATAACCACCGTTTACCATGGTTGATAAACATTGAATGTCTCTTACCATGGACTATGCTTCAAATTTGGATAGTAAGGAGCTACTAGTAGAAGCGATAGGTGATTACCGATGGATTAAATAATTGAATTATTCAAAGGATTAGAATAAAAGCTACGAGGATACTTTTGGTGGCTTGGTTCAATATATGTAGCCTCTATAATCATTGCTCTTTGCCTTGAAGTACAATGGCCTATAAACTTTGTTGTAATCTCTAAAAATTTTATCCCTAAGTATTACTCTACTCTATATAAATTTAGGGGAGTTGCAAGTCCACTTGGATCATACATTCTCTCTTCGAAGGTGGTCAGTTAGCTATACAACAAGGAATCAAGAATGCATCATACCCATCAAGTCATCACAAGCTTCGTTGTGACTCTTGAATTTGTAAAGACAGTTGTGAATTCATAATCATCCAAAAACATCAACATCATAAAAAGAATGACCCATCAAGGTAACGAATATTAATTAACAAGTCTTAGTAAAAAATGTAGGGGGGACTTGACCAACTCCTAAAACTCATGCTTAGTTGAGGGCCTAAACACCACCCAATTCACTAATCCCCTAACCCACAAATCTTGTAAAACACTAATAATAGTAACCCATGATGGACCATGGCTGACCACCTTGATTATATAGACCATATTGACCACACTAACCAACTAAAACCCCCTAACTCCTAACCCCTCAACCCACTAACTCATGAACCACCTAACCCACTAATCCCATAATCCATAAAACTCTTGATATGATCCTAACTCACTAACCCTTTATCCTTATGAATCAAAATAACCACCATTAACCATGGTTGATAAGCATTGAAAATCACTTACCATGGAGTATGCTTCAAATTTGGAAAGGTTGGTAAAATTGGCAATTTTGAGCAACAAGGCTCGAATCTCCATAAATATGATGCCCATTTTTTAATCCTGAGTGTGTAAGGGATTGGTAAATGGAGCATGTGCATTGATCCATTATTTTGTGTGTCACAATGAATGGCAATGTCTAGAGATTTGTTGGTTATGATACAGGTTGTATGAGAATTTTTATGTTTTTTCAAGTTGATGGCTTGCTTGGTGTGTCTAAGCTAAGATGGATAGTTGTCTTGGAGTGTCCAAGTTAATAACTTGCTTAGTGTGTCCATGTTGATAGTTTGTTTAGTGTGTCTGGGTTGAACGAAGGATGTCTTGATGTTTATGTGATGACAACCAGATGGCCCCAATCATGGTGTGTCCAAGCTACAAGGTTTGGTCTCTATGATGAATAGGTGAGTTCAACTTAACTAGGACATATGGATATTCATCCTTATGATTTGTTGCATAAGTATAACTATCCATTCGATCTTACTTGAGCATGAGGGCAGTGCATGCATGTCCATATGGTATAATTGAGTCGAGTCCATGAAGTGAGCACCTATTATAATTCCATGAAGGGAGAGATTGTTCACCTATATATGGAGTTTTTAACACTTGAAGGAGTGGGCCATGTGTAAGCTAAATGCTCTATGAATGGATCATATTTTGGTTGTGTACTCTGGGTGGTGTTATGGGATTAGAAACCTATACACGAGTTGTTATGTGTGTCAAAATGAGTTAATACTTCAGGGACAAGTGTTAGTCAAGAGTGGGTGCATCCATTGCACTTATTAGCTCTTGAAATCACCAATGGAGTTGTTTGCACATTCAAGGGAAGTTCATCAAGTAGTTGAATGAGCTATGTACTTGAAGGACTTCCTACAAGACCAACGGTTACAATGGTTAGATACCCATGTATTTCAGTGAGTAGATGATCCTTTATATGGACGTTGACAATTTGGTGATGTCTATATATGAGATGCAAGTGACAGGTTGGACTTGATATAGACTTTGTTGATAAAGAGTGTCTTCAATTTATAGTGGAGCATTTGTTGTAGAGCACTTGATGTAAATGAATACCTTACATGATAGAGATTGAGACAAGCACTCATTAAGGGGGAGTGTTGGAATCATTAACTCCTGCTTGTCTTATAAATTAATGTGTGATACTTGATCATACAAGAAGGTTTTGATTGTTATTGTATTGGTCATTGTGAGGTAGAGTTTGTCTCTAAGTGAATAGTTTGCTTCCAAGTTTTAGAAGGTTGTTAGATATATTTGGATATGAGAGATTCTCTCCAACTAGTTTAGCTCCTACTTTGGTGTGTGATTGAGATATTCTCACAATAAGTTGTTAATGTGTCTATCTTGAGGCAAAGTTTAATTTATTTATATACACATAATTACTTTTTTGAATAGAGCATGTAAACACAGTTTTGGTGTGTGGAAACAATGTCTACTCTCTCATTTATCCACACCTCTCAACCCCTTCTTAACATTCACAAATATGAATCCAAACATTATATTTTCTAGTGTTGTCCTAAATTTCAATTAAAATGAAAACAAACCAAATCACCCAAATTTCAATTAAAATGAAAACCAACCAAATAACCCAACATTGATATTCAACTATTGGAAAATAATCCTTTTGGGTTACTTACTTGACGTAATCTAAATAGTCAAGTAATAAGAAACATCATCGAGAGTCCAAGAAACCTCGGAAGATGAATCCAACGGTCACATAAATGTATATATAAGTGTATCATATCAATTAATAAAATGTACTTCACGCCTTATCTAAAAAGTGTGTCTAACAGTGGTATCAGAGCCCGTAGTACTTCGACCTGGAATTGAACCTATGGTATTTGTCCATAGTTTTTCTTTGAGTGTTTCCTTTCCTTCTATCTATAGAAATGTCCCTCTGTATGTCTGAAATATGCCAGTCTATCTGTCTCCATAATACGCTCAAATTAGAGTCTCTCATTTAGGGTTTCTTTGCTCTCTCGTTTCCAGTCGAACATCCTAGGCATTTTCTTTCACTGTAGAAGTGAAGTCTGCCCCTCTGCCTTACTCAACGTCAGTCTGCCATTTGCACTCTCATACCTACATCTTTGTGTATCCTTGACATTCACAAGTATGAATCTAAACATATTCAAGTTATTTTTTCAATTTTCAATTAAATAAAGACAAACCCAATAAACCCAAACCCAACCTCTAGGAGTTTTGAGAATTTGTTATAATCCTCGTCATAGTTATCAAATAGTAATTTAAACAAGTGAAATTAGCAGCAAAGCTGCTTATACCTACCTCTTATAAATGTATTAAGGTAATAGTTGTATGTAATTCAAAGTGAAAAACTAAAGTAATTATGAAACACCTGAAACTTGTAATAATGTACTACTTAAGTGTAAAAACAATTTACAAAAATTAATGTTAGTGTATATATATTTATATAATATTGATAATAACAATACATATTATATAATTAATATTAAAAATAAAGATATATGGTCAAATCTCCCATGAATTAGGTGAAACTCTAACTTGAATTTTATTATTATTTTTTTTCTCGAACCTCAAGGTCACCAAACTCAAACACTAACTTGAACTAGGTGACTTAGGTGTGTAATGCAAAGGGAATATCATGGATCCAAGTAAACTTTCCTTGGATCAAAGGGAAATGTTGTGGCTCCTTCTGCACTAACAACACTAGTAGGTCGAGGTGGAAAACCATATCAACACCCAGATCAAATGGAAAAGTAGTGTTACCCCCAATCCTTATCATTGCAATAGGTCATGGAAGCATAACTTGATATGACAAGTATGAGTAACTAGAGCTGATTTTTTTACCCATAACTTGACTGGCCAATTC
>ML796529.1:77425-89118 GCA_009831015.1 Picea engelmannii
TGTCCTGCTAGGTTTAAGAAACTTGTTTGTAGGAGCTCGTTGAATTCCTTAGAGTCAACATCAAAGTGGATTGAGAAATGAAGTCTTTTATTTCCCCAATAATCATTAGGCCTTCTCCCTCTTCCCATGTTTCCTCTACCATAACTTCCTCTACCGAATAAAATCATCTATAAGTATAAGGCTAAGTTAGAGTATGTAACAATATCAATTGATACATCAAATACTATTTGCAATAAACATAATTTGGAAATAGATCTGTCTGATAGAAAACAATCATGCAAGCAACCAAGACATACAGGGAAGGTCAACCAAAATATCAGTTCTGCTTTGAATCTTTTCATCATCCCAGACAAGTAATTATCATTTAAGAGCATGGGAACTTTAATGAAATTTAGGAATATGAGGGGATTTGCAATGTATGAAAAATGGAATTATGATAAGGAAAATAATGATACATGTTCAAAACAATATTACATCCACCATTGACCATTTTTCCAATCCACAACAACCACTTCAAAATGCCTTGTCAACTCTGAACCATCATTACTAGCCTTTCACCATCTAATGAGTGTTTATACCTTACGGGGAAATATTTGGATAAAATGAAAATGAAATTAGGAGCTAGGAATAACTTATGAAAAATGAGAGTATGGGGGAATTGGCCCTGAACAATCCGAAAGAGTCTATTTATCATAATCTCTTTGGAACAAATCTCTTAAAACTTCGCTCTTTCATCATATAATATATTTCTGTTGTCCATTTATAACATTAACTGATGGATAAACCTCTAATTTCATATAACAAAGGAAGAAATAAATGACATTTTGAAATGATAAATGGAAACGAGATTTAAGGAATAATTTATGGAAAGTGTAACATGAGGGGTTTGGTCATGTTTATACAAAATAAAACATTAAGTTTCCAAACAATCGATTACGTTCTTGTTTTAAAGCCCAAACACCACATTTATACTCAGCAACCAACAAAGTCCATATATGTAACTCATAACAAAACATTTGCCAACAACTTGTATACTTCAGATCATCTAGGTCAAGTCTGGCTCTGTTCAAATAATTTTTCTCTTGCCAAAATGTACAGACTATAACCCTCAAAACAATAAATGAGTATATCATGGAAAATTATATCAACATTAGATATATCTTTGAACAACAAAGCTCAAAACTGGGTCTAACATCGTAATTGTAAACTTGTTTATGCCATCATTTTTAAATGAACAATAAAAATTGAATACAAGTATATACCCACGGATTTAAAGGATTAAACTTCAACCAAATGATCAAGCATCTTGTATCATGTTTATTCCAATTCATGAGTTTGATGAAAGAAATAATTCCCCCTTTGTTTAAAATTACAGAGTCGACATTTTTCTGAACAAGAAATCGAGTTATTGGCCAAACCGAGCATCAAAACTTTCAACAGTTCGAGGCCACAAGAAATGTAGAACTATCCTTAGTTTCTCCAACGACCATGTGACAAAGGAAAAAGATTCAAGTCTATAATTTATTCCTCCACAATTGCAGACTTAATGCAATGCTATCAAAATGTTGAGGCTATCGAGATACATGAAGACTCTTTTTATTTTCAATTATTCCTTAAACATGCTCAGAATTGCAAAAACCATAGGGTTTTAGCAAAATGGTAAGACCTAAAACTTTTCGGCTCATGCATAACTTTTAAATATGTGGGTTCAAAACTGGGTTTAAGACTCCTCTTCCTTTTTTTTCTTAAAAAATAATGTTACTCTGGCTCGAGACTAATATCTCCAAACAGAGATATGCAGAGGCATAACCAGATAGGATACAAGAAACCCACAGGTCAATAAGAGTCAATATGAGGAAATGCAATTGATAAACTTGTATTTTATGATGAAAGCCTTTCATAACAAGGTAACAGTCGACAATAAACCTTTGATAGATTGTGAGGTGGAGTATAACAACAATGCCAAAGCAATAGTTTACAACCCATGAGTAAGGAAACCCTAGAGACATTTATATTTATGATCCCCGGTCAGAAATTTAATTAAAAGGAGAGGAAAATGTCTTACACTATCTTTGTATGACAGAAGAAGATTTCAAATAACAACCATAACCTTTAAAATGAATGCCCATGAGTCAAAGAACAAGCAACACGTTCATTCACAATCAAACATAGCTTGTTTTCCAAATTATAACCACAAATATTAACATGCATTTGATGGGTCTAATGTTGGAGTTACATACCTTTCTTGTAGCACTTATTTCCCTTACAAAAAATGTGTTTTAGTGGCAACAACAGTCTCAACCAAGGTCGAGTAGCTCTTCTATTCTAGAGCAACAAAACCCAAACAACAAGGAATAAAATGCTAGAACATTCGGGTGACAACTCAATCAAAGTGTATGTGTCCCATACATTGAATGCATGGAACCTCACGTTCTCCCAAGACAACTAACACCATTAACTCTTGATCCAACTCAACTTCCACTATGCTAGTCAATCACCAGTAACATACCAAATAAACGTGCCACACATACCATTTATCACGTGCCCAGAACCATGTCACCTCATAGTGTTTAATGCATATCCATATGATGACCAACCTTTATCACTTTGTCCCACATTCGCTGCTAATAAGCGACGTGACATGCATATATACAAACCATCGTGAAAGGAAACAACAAGGTCGAAAAGGTGGTGCTATACAATATCACTTTTGATTATATCACAAGTTATATGCATTCAAACCTGAACACGCCACCCTCGTGTCAACATATTATTGTACTGCCGAAGGTAGTATATAGCAATGAGTTAGCATTGACTTTCATATTAGTTTTGTGTTGACTTGAAAAATTTATATCAATTTTAATGTTGAACATAACAAGTAAAAAAAAATATTTTTTAATATAACAAAAATACTCTTTTTTTAACTTCTCATTGGTCAATAAATTCATAGTGTTATTGCAGCCTTCGCATATTTCGAGGCTTTGAATTAATGAGGAATGACAAAACCTCCCTCCTTCATCTCTGTTGAATACAAATACAAATAGATGAATGATATATTGTAATAGTAAAAAAATATTTTACTAGTTACTTGCTTTTCAAAGAAAAATTTGACTAGCGTGCAACTCATGGTGGTCAGAGCACGGACGGATGCTGCCAGATGCTGCCAGGTCAGAGCACGACGGACGAATGCTGCCAGTGCTCGGGAAACACCCTGTCACTTCTGCCAATTAACCTGTACTCAATCGCTACTTTCTCCGCCAAGTGTGTCGCGGTACTCTAATTCAACGGACATGGTGCTCTAGGATCACTACAATTCCATGAGGCTCTATATTTCTGAAACCTATAATTCATTCTGTTTTGCAATGTAAGTTGCAGGTATATTTCGCTCAGACTATGACAAATTAATTTCTTTTTCGCCAGAATTTGTCTCTTCACTTTTAAATGATTCAGATCTAATTTTGATATTCTTTTTTTTTAATAATATTTAAATAATTCCATTTTATTAATAATATTTAAAAAAGATTGTAGTATTTCAAAACTATTCAGATTAAATTTTTACAAATCAAATTTTGCATAGTAAGAGAAAATTAATTTTTTATCATAAAAATACCATGTAATTTAATTCTTACAAAAAAATATAAAAAAATTTTACAAATCAAATTTTGTATAGTAAGAAAAAATTATTTTTTTATCATAAAAATATCATGTAATTTAATTCTTACAAAAAAATATAAAGATAGTAAATCATGAAACGCAAAAATAAATATTATTTTTGAAAATCTAACCAAATTCAAAATCCCTGAAGTAAAATTAATTATTGGATTTTGATCAACCAGTGTCGATCATGAAAAATACAGATCTGCGTTATTTCAGAATGACTAATGAAATGTCTAAATATTATTTATATAATCCCTGCAAACACTAAAATAAAATAAAATTTAAGAGGCAGTACATCGCAGCAAGCTGCTCTTGTTACCATATAATGTAATATATGGTATGTGAATATATCATGCACAATTTGTATAATGTAATGAATCCATTTCTTTTTAGAATATGTCATATGAACAACCAAGGACCAAGCTTATGTTATTGAGACATATTATCTTTAAATTGGAGAGGCTTGAATTGCTCAAAAACTCTTTGTAACTTCCTTATAATATCCATGAGCAATATGCAATATGAAGTTTTTTTCTTGAAAATTATGACCATAACCATCTTCTTTTCACAACAAGCTCGTAATCAAACCATAGAAATAATCAATACCATTGTAAACTGTAAGTGAGTTTGATCTCTAAACTGCCAACGAAACATAATCAAGACACATGCTTATGGAATCTGATTAGTGAACAAGTGATACTCGATCCAAGGGGATATTTGAAAATAAATGACCTTGCTTTCTTCCTAGGGGGGCCCATCCATAGTTAGACACACACACACACACACACACACACACACACACACACACACACACACACACATATTTTCCTTAAATTGTGCTCTGCAACCATTTACAGGCTTGGTGGCTTAGTTGGCGATTTTATGAGTCAACAACTGTCAGTGATTACATTCTGGGAATGATGCTATGAAGTTTGATAGGTTTTGAAGGATTGTCTATGGAATGAAGCATGCATGTGAAGTCAAAAGTACTATGTGTATGAAGATATTGGATTGGTGTCTACACATATCTTATTGATTTGGTGCTTAGTTGAGGATATTGGTGTCTCCAGTCGCTTGGTGCTTACATCTTGTTGAGTTGGTGCTCAGTTGAGGAGATTGGTGTCTCCAGTAGGTTGGTGCCTACATGTTGTTGAGTTGGTGCTCAGTTAAAGAGATTGGTATCTCTAGTAGGTTAGTGCCTACATGTTGTTGAGTTGGTGCTCAGTTAAGGAGATTGGTGTCTCCAGTAGGTTGGTGCCTACATACATTTATAAATATAAGTTTATGGTTTTCTCTCGATTGGGTTTCCATGTTAAACTTTGTGCATTATGATTTGAGTTTTTATGTGATTATTGTTTCTCGACTAATGAATGATTGATGAATGTTTAAATAAAATAAAAAGTATCTTATATTGATTCACCCCCCCATCTCAGTATAAGCATAAGTTCAACAATCTTCAGGTAAACAATGAAATTAGTCTCCTGGAATTGCAGAGGATTGGGTAGTAATGAAAATAAAGAAGCATTAGGAAAGTTAATAAGAGCAGAGAAACCCCAAATTCTTTTGATCTAGGAGACAAATTGAAGGATCATGAGGTTCTTCATTAATTGCATCAAATTTGGAGAAAAATTAAAGGAGTAACAATCAGTGCAAAGGGGGAATAAGGGGGATTATGCACTCTCTGAAACCCAGAAATCTACCGGATGGAAAGCAACCTCGAAGCAACACACTAGATCATGTTCAAGCTTGTTCATCTATCTATATGTATTTTAACTCATTTATTTAATGTGTATATACTCAATAACTATTGGGAAAAATCATATTGTTGGGACTCTTTATTAGGAATTGGGGAGTCCAGGTTCAATAAAAATTGTATAATAGTTGGGGATTTTAATACTACCCTCTATCTGAGGGAAAAAAGAGGGGGTTCCATTTTCAGGGATCCATCAAGGGAGAAGATGGAGGACCTCATTTCTACTTTGGATCTAATTGATGTTCATCAAATTAAGGGCAAGTTTATGTGGAATAACATAAGAGCTTCTCCAGGTCACACTGTGGCTAGGATTGAACGCTTTATTACTCACAACTCCTTTTTGTCTCTCCCTGGGATGATCTACTCTCTCATTATCCCTTGGGCAAGCTATGATCACCACCCTATCTCTATTTCTATCTTGAAAGAGGAGAATTTGGGGCCAATTCCCTTCCGGGTTAACCCCATGTGGATGGAGAATCCTGAATTTTTTCCCTTTGGTCTCTCGATCCCGGAGTCAGCGGACCTCGAGCTCCATTGTTCATATCTAGGAACGAAAGATAAAATTAACAAAGGCTACTCTTAAAAATTGGGTAAAGGTATTAGTCCATTCTCCGTCTGCGGAAGTATTACAGAATCAGAGGAAGCTTGTGGATATTCAAGAAAGGTTGGAAAGCACTGGAGTACTTCCTTATCTATTGCAACAATAGCAAATCGTGTATAAAAAATATATCAACTCATTGAAAGATGAGGAGACTATGTGATGATTGAAGTCCAAAAGTTTGTGGCTTCAATTCGGAGATAAAAACACTTTGTTTTTTCATAAGTAGGCTATAGCTTAGGAATGGCATAATAGGGTTAAAGAAATTAATACTCAATCGGATGAGGTGTTATCTTCTTTTGAGGATAGTAAGAAGGCAACCTCCCTTCATTTTGAAAATCCATATTCAAAATAGGGTGAGTTGAACAAGGAACTATGTGAGCAGTTTATATCTTACATTCCCTTGATGATTTGGGAGGAAGATAATTTGGAGTTGAATAAGACAGTCATGGAAGAGGAAATTTTTGTATCCCTGAATCAATTTAATCCTGATAAAGCCCTTGGGCCTGATGACTTCACTACCCACTTCTACAAAAGGTTTATTGGTCCATCATTGAATATGATATAATTTGAATGATTCAATATGTGCACAAATATTTGCAAATGGGAGGGGGCACAAACTCAACCTTATTCTCCCTAATTCCAAAAGCAAAAAATGTCACTTCCTTTGAAATATTTCACCCCATCTCTTTATGCAATGTTTCATATAAAATTATGGAAAATATCATAGCAAATAGGCCGAAACCTCTTTTATGCAACCTCATTCTTTCAAATCAAGGGGGCTTTATGGAGAAAAGACAAATATGGGATAATATCATTTTGGTGCAAGAGGCTATTCATTCGAGCTACACACGAGGGGAAAAAGGTATGATCATTAAAATAGACATGGCTAACGCCTTTGATAAAGTTAAGCATAACTTTCTCAATGTAGTTTTAGAAAAAATCGGCTTCAATCAGACTTTGATCTCCTGGATCAACTCTTGTATCAACAACCCCTGGATTACTCCATTGGTCAATGGCAGGCCAACCCATTTTTTCAAAGCATCTAGGGGTCTTCGACAAGGTTTTCCTCTCTTCCCTCTTCTTTATGTGCTCTTGCAAACGAAAGCTCTTAATACAAGACTTGAGTGGGAGCACGATTCAGGAGAAATTCCAGGTCTTCGGATTGCCAAAGGGGTTAAAAGAATCAACCACTCCCAATTTGCTGACGACACTCCATTGCTCGGGAGGGGGGGCTCAAGAATTATAGCTCGTCAATTCAAACTTGTTCTAGACCAGTTCACTCAAATCTCAGGTGGGATAATAAATAAGAACAAAAATCAGTGTTATGTTTGGAATATCAGTGCACATAATCTGATGGGAATTACTCATATCTTACAATTCCGGTTTACAACTAAATGGAAATCTTTTAAATATTTGGAATTGTCGATTTGTTTGAAATCACTTTCAGGAGATACTTAGAAAATTATTCTGCAGAAAATAAAAAAGAAGTTTGAAACCTGGAGTGCTTTCTGGCTGAATCCAACTGGCAGACTGGTTCTTAGCAAATATGTCCTATCCTCTCTCCCTATTTTTCAATTCTCTTATTTGTTGGTCCTTGTTGGTATTAAAAAAGCTTTAGCCCAGGAAATTCACAAATTTCCGTGGCAGGGAGGCAAACACAATTCAAAGTGAATTCACTTGGAAAATTGGAACTTGGTGAGGTCCCCCAAGGATCATGGGGTCTTGGCATTCGAGACCCTGAGACGGTGAAAATTTCCCTTGGATCAAAACTTCTATGGAGATTGACAACATGGGAAAGCGAATGGTGGAAACAAGCTTTACTTAAAAAACGTTTTTCTAGGGATAAAAGAAGATGCCTTAATGCCCCCCCAACTAGGAAACCATGCTCAGCTATTTGGAAGTTGCTTTAGGCCTTCCTTCCTTATTTTAAAAAATATCTCACTTGGATTACGAGAAACATAAGGCATATAAACATATGGAAGGATGGCTTCCTAGGATCCTCCCCTCTAAGTCAGGATCCCTCTTTCCTTCCCCTCAGGCGCTGGTTGAAAAATCTGCATAAGCTCACTCTGTTTGATATCTCAAGGTGGAACTCAAATGGAGACTAGTCGGATTGGGATTTGGGTCATCTCCCTCCCCATCTCAATAGTCTGGCTCATTCCCTTTTGTCAAAACTTAAAGGGGTAACACCGGTCCATCAACAAGAAATATATAGTAGAATTTGAGGAGTAGTAGGCTATACAGTAAAGGAAGGATATATTGCTTTGCTTCAGCGATCTACTCTCCCTAAAAACCCAAATATTTGGAGGAACGTTTGGAACAATGATGGGCTCCCGAAAATCAATATTTTCTATTGAATTTTAGCTCATGGTAAGCTCCTCACAGGGGATAATTTGAGTAAAAGAGGATTTCAGGGGCCTTTTCGATGTGCCATGTGCCTTCAAAATCTTGAATCTTCTACTCATCTATTATTGGAATGTGAATTCTCCAAACATGTATGGAAACTTGTTTATTCAGAATTGCTCCACAAGGTATCATGGCATGCTTACCTTAAAACTCCGCTGGGAAAGTGGGGGTCTTTCTATCATGGCTCTTTCCAAGGTAACCTTGTGTTTCAAAGAGCGTAGAAGGCATCTTTTAAATATGTATATTGGTAACTGTGGCTTGCCAGAAATAGATCCATATTTAAGAATAAACATTCCAATCCTCATTCTATAGCTATGCATTCTTTAGGACAAATGGAAGAGTATTTGAACTCCAAGAGAATTAGAGTGGAGCCCCCCAAAGACTAGACCTAGAGGAGAAACTTTGGATGTCCAAAATAAACAAAAATGTTAGAGTCAATAATGAGGTTTCTTAGAGATCATTTTGGTAGCTTCATTCTCTCCAACCGAATTTCATTCTTGGCTTTCTTCCCAAACATGCTATACTTTGCGCTTTGATGGGCTTCTAAAGGAAACCCAGGGGAGGCAGGTGCGGGAGGGGTGCTCTATGGCCCTAGGGGAACTTGAGAATTATACTTCTATTGGAATCTTGGGGTAACTATGAATAATAAGGCAGAAGCTTATGCAGTCTATCAGGGGATACAACTGGCCAAGGAAAGACAATATCTCAATTGAACATTGTGGGAGATTAAAAAAACACCGTCATATACTTTGTCAATGGCTCCGCTCTTAGGAATGTTGGCTTGAAGGCCCTTATTGAGCGTATAAGGACCAATTTATCTAATCTTTCTGTTAAGTTCTTCCACATTCTATGTGAAAACAAGAAAGAAGTTGATGAAATGGATAATAGTGCCATTGGCTTAGCCCTAGGTTCATTGGGGGTTTGTGGGGTGGTGCGCTTAGCCTCTCCTCCCTAATGTCTAGTCCTTGTCACTTGGGTGGGGCTCGTCGGGCCTGTGTGGCTCTAGATGTCACTTATTTGATAGAACGTGGAAGGTTCATGTAGGCTATAATGTAACTTCTCATCTCAGATAAAGGGGAGAGGTAGGTTCTTAGTACTATGAGTGGGCATTGTATTATGGCTTGTGGGTGTTGCAGGAGATCTTTGGCAATGGTACGAGTCTAGTATAATTTTGTTCCTAGCTTGGTGGATATGACACATGATTGGGAAGTTGCTATAATGGATGCAAATGGAAGAGAGGCGGAAGTACGAATCAGGATGGTGAATCCAACAAATGTCGTTAGTTGGCTCACATGACGTTCACATGGAAAATTCATGGGAGTTTATTTGGACAAGGATGTCAAGGTATGAGATGCATGTATTGTCTTAATTAGGCAAGGATTCTCTGTCGTTAAATTCAGAGATGAAGCCCTGGAAGTCTTATTGCTCCTCAACTCCATGTTGGAAAATCTCGTTTGTAGTTTGGTTTTTTCTACCTTTGTTGCCCCTTGACCTTTTTGGATGCAGTTTGGGTTCTTCTTGGGGAGTGGTGTGTTGAGTGGTAAGGTTGTTAAATGCGTGAGCCTTGAGGTCTTGCCTTCATTTCACTGCCTCTCTCGATATCAATCATTGGTTGCTTCGGGCAATTGGTCAGTTATGGAAAATGGTTCGAATTATAGGTATCAAGAAGAGGAACTGGAGGATAGTGAATTCCAGGAACATCAATGTATAGTAATTACGGTTAATGCCCTCAATTCTTTAGTATTCTTTTTGCATTGGACACTCTGGTTCAACATCGGGTATTAGTGCGTCAACTTCAGGATGAGGTCGACTCACTACAAAGTCAAGTATAATCTCTTCGGTTGTAGCTTTCTCAGAGGGAAGAGGCTCAAGGGAACTCTGCCTCTGGTATGGTCCTTGGTTGTACTCTATTCAATTATGTAGTAATGTTAGTTTTGGAGAACTCATAGAGATAAAATAAGCTTATTGGGTCCTAGCTGTTTTGAAAGAATTAGAATTTTATACTGTTATCTAGTTCTTCATTTTGTATTTAGCAATTTAGGCTGCACCCCTTTTAATGAATAAAAATCCTCTAACTTATGTGAAAAAAAATACCACACACACACACACACACACATATATATATATATATATATATTTATATTATAAATAAATTATATACAAATTTGATTAATTAAAATATTTCTTTATTTTATATAATATTAATTTTTTATATATAGATATTGATTTGGGAAAAAATATATTTTTAATTTTAACAAATTGAAAATTATAAAAAATTCAAAATTCCAAATACATTTGTATTTAGTTAAATATATCGACCAATTTTAAATATAAAACTACAATATTCATAAAAAAAATATCCCAAAATATATAAAAAATAATAAAAAAATATTTATAAATAAAAACACAAATTCTTAACTAATCGCTTATTATTAAATTATATATTCAAAATATAACCACAAAATATCATTTAAAAATAAAAAATAAACAAAGTATTGGAGCAACTTTTAATTTTCTGGTTCCATTACCATCAAAATGACAATTGCATCAATGCAATGTTTATAACCCTAATTTGGAATCTCACTGCTCGATTTAGTTTTTATGGATTTGTTCTTATTTACATATTTTTAAATTTGCAAATTATTATAATAAAAAAGTTTTAAATTTGAAAATGATTATAATAAAAATTATTGAAATAAATTTATTTATGAAAAATGTTTTATTAATTCAATTTGAAAAAGTTTCTGTTGATTTGAATGATTTAAACATACAAATTCAAATTTCGTTTACATACTCTTCTCTTTTGATTTATTTCATTATTAAAAAATAATATACAATTTAACATATTTATTATGAAAATAAAATAAATTATTGATAAACCAATTACCTTAAAATTTCTTGGCTTCCATTCATACATCTTTGTGAGTTCTGTTAGCGATAAATCTTGTCATGGGCTCGAGAGCATTCGGGTCTGCAAGTTGCACGAAATGCTCAAGCGTAGCACCGGAGAATCCCTGTTTTTCCAAGCGAGCGGGCAAAATGTTGTCGGCAGCATCCAAGGTCTATTTTGCGAAGCGGATCAACGGTCGGTGGGTAGTTCAAGTAGTTGGAGGACTACTGCTATGGGCACATGCAGAGTCAAAGGAAGCTCGAACAGTTGAAGTGTTCACAGGTTTGCCGCAAGGAGTGCGTGCAAGGGACCTCGTTGAAGATCAGCATAGATAAGCGCGACTTGAAGTTGCGAGAAGCGTCGCAGGTTGGCGAAGAGGCGAAGGA
>ML796529.1:96927-131721 GCA_009831015.1 Picea engelmannii
CGTTCGTGACAGTGAAAACACTTCACTTTGGACAAATCTAGCTTCTTGACTTTAGACTCGGAATTTGATTGGGATTTCTTCCCTTTCCCTTTCCTTGCCTTGGCAGTCAAAGCACAATCCTCTTCATCATCATGCTTTGATGAAGATCCATCTTTGGTGTTCCGCCTGAACTCCTCTTGCACCAGATCCGACCATAGTCGTTCCCAATCCGATAATTTTTCCTTTCCATTGACAGAGTCTTGATAACTGTGCTAACTCTTAGGAAGCCCTAGGAGCGCCAAGCTCACCAAATCATCAGCAGCGACTGTTATTCCCACACTTCCAAGCTCATCCCAACATTGGACAAACTTTGTGAGATATTTTGGAATGGTGTCGCCTTTCTCCATCTTGATCTTCCTGAGTTTATCTTTGAGCGCCAATTTCTTATGGTCGTTACTATTTTGGAACAGATATTTCAAAACCTTCCACATTGCATATGCTGTGGTTTTCCCATGGAGACTTGAGATAATGTGGTCTCGTACTCCCTCCAACATAATCCTCCTCGCCTTCGCCAATTTCTTTTGCCATGCATCAAGATTTGCAGTATCTGTCGCATTCGGGTTAGGAACATCTACGTCAATGTAACCCTTCAAGCCATTGTCTTCGAGCACTGCCTTCATCCTGTCCTTCCAAGCAATGTAGTTAGAGCTGCCCTTGAGTGCATACTCCAACCTCAAGCCATTGAAAGACATTTCAATCTTGAATCAAGTGTCGCACCAAGAAAATCTTGCAAATTCGAATGTTATCCAACCCAAAACTCAACCCCTTCACTTCCCTCTTGCCCTGGGAGCTTCACACCCCACCTGAGAGAAACCTGAGGGAAGTTCTCACCCTGCCTGTGTATAGCTTGCGAAATTGCCTATCAAGTTCGCACCTTGCTCCACTGTAGCCTGCGAGAATGCCCTGTCAAGTTCGCACCCTGCTCCACTGTAGCCTGTGAGAATGCCCTGTCAATTTCGCACCCTGCTTCACTGTTAGGGTGAGGGAAGTTCGCACCCTGCTAGTGTATTTGCCTGCGAGAATGCCAATGAAGTTCGCACCCTGCCTTTGTCTAGGGTGTGAGAATTACTTTTCTTGAAAACACCGGAAGTTTTTAGTACTAGAGTTCGCACCCGGTTAGAGGCGGGACTTGCGAGAATGAAATTATGTTCGCACCGCACTTTCGTGACTTCGTGGCCTCCGTGGCTCTGATACCATGTAGAAATTTCGATACACTTAATGTATTCCTGCGATTCTCATGATCTAACAATTTCCGCTACTTGTTAAATATAGAATCGCTTCTACTATTATTCTTGCGGAAGCAATTAAACCACGATCACAACCACAATGCACAAAGTGAAATATCAATAACACACAACACATAAGTTTTACCGGGAAAGAATAAAGTTAAAAACCCCAACTATCATATATTATGTATATCATGAATCATGAAACAATCTCATACAAAACTCTAATCCAAGAGCTCTCAGTACAATACAATCGTTTCATACTGTCATACACAAATTAGCAAATACATGCACCGATTCTTGTGTCCAGACAACCTACCTCCTCTGCACAATCTCTGCAATCCGAATTCTCACAATGAATCGAATGAATTCAATTACCTCGTTTGCACATGCTCATAAACATATTCACTGCATGTGTAAACAAATCACAACTGATAGCCAAACTGTCCCTTTCACCTGTTATCTCAACTGGATCTCCATTGGAACTGACATGCATGTAGTTAACCGTGGAAAATCTTCAGTTGCATGTGAGTTCATTGATTAACTGAACTCTCACTAGTGCATGTTTAGTTACAACTAGTACAACTGATATTAACTCACTTAACTACACTTATAATTCTGTTACAATTCCAAATCACTCAGTTATGAATGAGATAATAGATTAATATTTATTGTCTAATTTAATTATGGGAAAAGTAATTTAGACACATGTTTTTTGTTGACTTTTCAACAGTCAACCCTTGAAGAAATTTCGTTAGCACAAAGGTTTGGGTAATGGACCAAAGTTTGTTTGATGTAAAGATGACTCATTATTGTCTTGTCATGGTTGATAAGAAGTACAAATGGATGAACTCCATTTTGGTCCCCTTATGGTGAAAGCCCTCACGGGAAGATGCTTTGTAGATTGAGTTATGCTAGAAGTATGGTTAGATAACCCATGCTTAATTGTGGAATAATGAGATGAAGGTCAGTGAATCTTTTAGTGAAACTATCCTAGATGGATAGTGCTTGTCATGCCATTTCCAGTGGTATGTGGAACATCACATAACTCCTCACGGTTAAAGATTTATGGCCATGTGAAATTGGAGAACTCTCATGAGTTATCTAGAAGCCCCAAAAAGGTCAAAGTGTTTGCAAAGAAATTATTTAAATTATAAAGTTAATGGAGAACTCCTTAAAATAAGGAAATTGGAATACTACATGAAAGCATAAATAAGAGGCAATGATCTCTCATTTAATCACACTTGAACACATTAAATATCTTTTGTTGTGTGAGGCTTATTGCAAGTACTCATTGATAGATCCGAAGTTGCGAAAGTCTGAGGTAGTACGAAGGGTTGACTACGAAATTCTTGGAATTACATCGAATACAAAAAAACCCTATTTTCTGAGGCGTACTTGGGCTGGCAGTGTATAGGGTCCGTACATGCTGAGGCGTATGCGGGCTGACAATGTATAGGGTGCATACATGTTGGTAAAGCCATGAAAACCTAAGAAGATGAAGATGCAAAGGTTCTAGATTTTAATATCAAGCTTCTAGGAAGGTGTACAGTGCTCAAATACATCAGTTCTATCCATTGGTTCAAAACATATGTCTTATTTCTATGAATAGTTGGATTTGATGTATGCATATGAAATGGTTATGGAGATTTGAGGATTCTCCCTAGAGAGACTAGTGGTTGCATGTGATCTTTTGCATAAGTCAAATCTATAGAAATACAATGTTGGTATATTTATCATTGATACTCCTTGTTGAGGCACATCTTGTATTTCTTGGCATATGGCTAAGGGTTTTTGTGGTACATGGTTGAGAGCTTGTATTTTTGAAGTGGTTGATGTATTGAGAGGTTGAATATCAGAAAGGGTTTGATGACTAGATCATGTGAGGGCTATTATACTTGTTCATGATTACACACACCTATATGGTACATGCCTAGAGAGAGATATATATGATTTGGGTAAAGGTTATGTATGAGGATGCATGCACAGGGTATAGTTACAATATGGATACAGTGACAAGTTACAGATCTATGTGAAAGAAGTTACACAGGGTCAGAAGTTCTCAAAATAAAAAAAACCCTAGTTTTCAAAAGGAATACGCAGGTTGCATAATAGTTTGGTCATGTACATACGCGGGATGCATAATAGATAGGGCGCGTACATACGCGTGCTGCAACACTACAGGTCGTGTACCTATTGTATTTTGTTGATACATGTTCAGTTCAGGTACATATTGATTACATGGCAGTTGTACAGGTTGGATGCAGGTCAATGGTACAGATTGATACAGTTGTACAGTGGTATATCTCATAGTGATAGTGTGACAGTGGTTCCATCATTCTACTTCTACTTCAGGGTGGTTGGACAGGGTAAGGAAAGGTGGTTCTAGCCACCTTCCGGTTGTAGCCAGAGGACATAGGGGGTTGTAGCCTCCTTTTGGTTGTAGCCAAAGAATTGGGGAGTTGGAGCTTCCCTAAGGTTGTAGCCTGAGAAACTAGGGGGTTGGAGCCTCCTTCCAGTTGCAGCTGGAAAACAAAGGAAGTTGGTGCTTCCAATGAATGTAGTTCTTCAAGACATATAAGGAAAAAACATTTCGTGGTTTTCTCCCACTTTGGGTTTCCACGTAAAACACTGGTGTACTGTGTATGTGTATGATTGTTCATATGTTCATTTCTTATTTATTCTGCAGTTATTGGATGATAATGCTACATTGATATAACACTTGGATTATATGGTTAAAAAGGATTAGATTGCTCTATTACTGTTTCACCCCCCCTCTCAGTAATCCAACAATTGGTATCAGAGCCGGTTCCTTCATAAATCATTTTAACCAATGAAAGGTAGATCATGGAGAGCAACAACTTGTATAAAAATGGAATACCACAGTTTAATGGACAAAAGTATGCATTTTGGAGCATAAGGATGAAGACATATATACAGGCATAGGGATTTGAAATTTGACAATCAATTGTAGATGGATACACAGTACCAGCAGTTCTGCCAACAAATGACAAAGCAGTGAAACTCGGTCAGAATAATTCCAAAGCCACATATGCACTTCTGAATGGTCTTGGTGAAACGGTATTCACCAAAGTTGCACATTGTAAATCCGCTAAAGAGATTTGGGACAAACTTTGAAATATTTATGAAGGAGATTCCAAATTCAAAGAAACAAAGCTTCAAGCTCACAAAGGTCAGTTCGAACAACTAAAGATGAAGGAAGATGAGAATATTGCAGCTTACTTCTTATGAGTCGATGAAACAGTAAATGCAATCATAAGATTGGGAGAAGAAATTCAAGAATCTGTAATTGTTCAAAAGGTACTAAGATCTCTTCCTATGGGATTTGACCCTAAGATATCATCACTAGAAGAAAGAGAAGATCTAAACTCAATAAGAATGGACGAACTACATGGAATCTTCACAACATATGAAATGAGAACTGAACAGGAAAATCCAGATGTAAAAGAAGTAGCCTTCAAAGCATCCAAAATATCAAAGCAAAAGGGAAAGCAACCAAAAAAAGAACATAACAACAATAGTGACATCTCGGAAGATGATGAAGAAGTGGCCAACTTTGTCAGAAGACTGAACAAGGGAACCAACAGTAAGTATAGAGGTAAGCTTCCTTTAATTTGTTTTAATTGCGATGGTATTGGTCATTTTGCTAACAAATGTCCTCATAAGAAAAAGAGAAATGAAGAAGGTGACTCAAAAAGTAGACAAACATATAAAGGCAAAAGAACCACAAAGAAAGTTTTCAAGAAAAGCTTATGCACCAAAGAAGACATCTCATCATCAGATGAAGATGATGTCAGTGGTAGTGAGACATGAAGGGTTCTATTCATGGCAGTAGAAGAATCTGATAAAGAAGACTCCGAAGTGGAATATGAATACGTTGAAGAAGAAATTGAAGAGACAAAAGTTGACTACCAAGAGGAATTGATGAATGCCATAGAAGTTATCAGAAGAGAAAAGAGGAAAAACAAGAAGCTACAAGCGAAACTAGACAAGAAAGAAGACATTCATGAATTATAACAAATGATCACAAATTTGAAGGTTCAAATTGAAGAATATAAAAGAATTGAAGAAGCACTCAAAGAACAACTAGAAGAAAGAGATAGGATCATTGAAAATTTGGAAGTAGAGATTATCACATTAAGAAATGATCTTCAAAAGAAAATTTGCAGAACAGTTCAAAAGTTTTGAATGACATTATCAGCTGTCAAAGGCCTAATCATGACAAGTCCAGACTTGGATACAATCAAATAGAAAATGGATCAAGCTCCAAAACAACAGAACAATAAACATATCCAAAAAGCTATGCATAAACAATCAAATGGGATAGGAAGGTCTATAGAGAAAATTATAGGGACACTCCTCCACCGAGAAGATTAAGATTTCAGAATCAACTACCAACAGAAACAAATAGGTCTCAGGAAGAAGAAGGATTCATAAGAGAACCTCCTTTCAGAAGATCTTCAACTCCCAGGTATCAAACTATATTTTTTGGTTTATGTTATGCATGTAATAATTTTGGACATAAAGCTATGAATTGCAGAGCTAACAACAGGGACATAAACAACTTTGAAAGTCATACAGAAAAGGGTTATTGAAGAAGGACTAGTGAAACATAGAGAAGAAGTTACAAAAGGTTTGAATCATTGAGCACTGAAGTAGAATGCTACAAGTGTAACAACTTTGGACACATGGCCAAAGATTGCAAAATGACAATCCCTCCTAGAGAACCACAACAAAACAACAACAAAACAACAACAATCACAGACAAGAACCTTAGAAAAGGACATGGATAAGAAAGTAGAATCAATACAACAATGAAGAATGCATACTTGCTTTACAATCTAAGCAGAAGAAACGTTGTTGGTATGTTGACAATGGCTGTTCAAAACACATGACAAGTGATAGAGATAAGTTTCTTACATTAATAAAGGAAAGAGATGGACCAATCTCCTTTGGAAATGATGATTCAGCTAAAATCATTGGAAAAGGCACAGTCAGAATTGGGAACAAGAATACAAAGGCATAAAATGTTCTACTAGTAGAAGATATGAAACATAATATTCTAAGTGTGAGTCAAATGTGTGACCAAGGTCATACAGTTACTTTCGATTCACAAAAGTGCGAGATAAGAAAAGAAGGTTCAGGAAAATTGATTGCTACAACTGCGAGAACTTCAAGCAACATATATGCGTTAAGTGAAATTGGAAATGAAAAGTGTTGTCTAGGAAAGGGAGATGAAAGTTGGTTATGACACAGAAGAATGGGTCACATACATTTTGATAACCTTGTCAAAGTCAACAAAAGGGAAGCAGTCAGAGAAATGCCCCAGTTCACGAAACCAACCAACACTTTATGCAAACATTGTAAACAAGGAAAGCACACAAAGACCAGGTTCAAATCAAAGGAATATTCAACGACAAGACCACTGGAAATTGTGCATACTAATTTAGTTGGACCAACTACAACAAAGAGTTTAACAGGTGAGAAATAATTTATGTTATTAGTTGATGATTGTACAAGAATGACTGCAGTTTGCTTTCTCAATAATAAGTCATAAGCTTTTGAAAACTTCAATATCTACAAGGAAATGGTTGAAAATGAAATGGATTCAAAAATCAAATGCTTGAGATCTGATAATGGAGGAGAGTTCACTTCAAAGGAATTTATGGAATACTGCAACAATCATGGAATAAAAAAACAATTCTCCGTTGCTAGGACACCTCAACATAATGGAGTTGTTGAAATAAAGAACATGACAATACACGAAATGGCTCGAACAATGCTAATGGATTCCAAATTGACAAATATTTTTTGGACACAGGCAATGCATACAACAATTCACATTCAAAACTGAGTAATGCTAAGAAACAACACTGACAAAACTTCCTACGAGCTATGGAAAGGAAGAAAAACAAATGTGAAACACTTCAGAGTTTTTGGAAGAAAATGCTACATCAAAAGAGAAGATGGCAGAATGTGAAAGTTTGACTCTTGTGTGGACAAAGAAGTACTTGTTGGTTACTCAAGTACAAGGAAAGCATATAAGTGTTACAAACTGATATTGAACAAAGTTGTGGAAATCATCAATGTAACAATTGATGAAACAGGTAGACAAGAATTAAAGGAAGAAGAAAATGAATCAATGGAACAACTTTACGAAAAAGGAATAGAAGATAAAAAAGAAGGGGAAGATGAAGAGGATCCGATAGAAGCAGAAGAGAAAGTTTAGCAAGTGCCTCCAAAGACACCTAGCAGATGAGTATAGAAGAATCATCCTTTAGATTAGATTATCGGAAACAAAGATGTAGGAGCTGAGACTAGAAGAAGAGTGCGTTCACTAGAACAAACGCACCTAGCACTCACATCTACGATTGAACCAACATGTTTTGAAGAGGCCAACAAGGATGAATTTTGGAATAAGGCCATGGATGAAGAATTGGATCAAATAGAGAAAAAACACAGTTGGGAATTGGTTCCAAGACCAAAGGATAAGAATGTGATCGACACAAAGTGGGTATACATGAATAAATTGAATGGAGATGGACAGGTTACAAGGAACAAAGCTAGATTGGTTTTTAAAGGATATGCACAGGTTGAAGGTATCGACTTTGAAGAGACATTTTCCCCAGTTGCCAGACTGGAAGCAATTCGATTTCTTTTAGCTTATGCTTTCTCCAAAAATATTAAAGTGTATCATATGGACGTAAAATCAACTTTTCTGAATGGGGAACTTGAAGAAGAAGTCTACATTGAACAACCGGAAGGATTTCAGTTGTCAGAGAACGCAGATTATGTGTGTAAATTAAAGAACCTTGTATAGTCTAAAATAAGATCCTAGAGCATGGTACTCTAGACTAGATAAATATCTACAATAGACAGGGTTCAGAAAAAGGAAGTGCAGACAACAACCTCTACATCAAGGTAAGTCAAGGTAGTATTTTATTAATTGAAGTTTATGTTGATGATATTATTTTTGGTAGTGATGATGACAGGTTAAGCCAGAAATTTGCAAAGGATATGCATAATGAATTTGAAATGTCATTACTTGGAGAACTATCCTTCTTTCTGGGACTTTTGATACGTCAAAGCAACCAAGGAATTTTTATTTCTCAAACCAAGTATATCAGAGAAATGTTAAAAAGAATCGGAATGGAAGATTGCAAACCGGTTATCACCCCCATGCAAACTAGTTGCAAGTTGAGAAAAGATGATGATTCAAAGTCTAAATATCAGAGGCAATACAGGTCAATGATTGGTATCCTACTATATGTGACAACATCCAGACTAGATGTAATGTAGGCAGTTGGACATGTGGCAGGATTTCTAGCAACACCAAAAGAATCACATGTATTAGCAGTGAAGAGGATTTTCATATATCTAAAAGGAACAAAAGAGTTTGGATTATGGTATCCAAAAGGAAAGGGTCTATCACTTATTTCCTACACAGATGTAGATTGGACAGGTTGTATTGATGATTGATGAAACACCAGTGGAGAAACGTTCTACTTGGGTGAGTGTTTAATATCATGGCTAAGTAGGAAACAATCATCAATATCTTTATCTACAGCCGAGGCAGAGTATATTGCAGCAACATCATGTTGTACACAGGTTCTTTGGATAAAACAAACTATGACAAATATACAGGTTGAGTATGATGAGCCCATTTCAATATATTGTGATAATACAAGCACCATCAATATCTCAAAGAACCCGGTGATGCACTCCAAGACGAAGCACATTCCAATCAAGTATCACTTTCTACAGGAACAGGTTGCATAAAATAACATCAGAGTTGAGTATGTGGGCACAAAGGAACAAGTGGCAGACATCTTTACAAAACCACTTCCACGAGAAGCCTTTGAGTATCTTTGCCAAACTCGGAGTTATTTCTACTCCAAAATGAATGATTTTGAATGCTTATCTTATATGTCTTAGATGCACACGAGGAAGCAACATAGAGAGGACAATTCAATTAGGGGGAGAAGCCCCGGATGGAAAGACACCTTTGCCATTGATGACAAGGGGGGAGAGATTTATCAGATGCAGAGAACATAGGCATGATTCCAGGGGGAGCAAACGTCACCGAGATGCCGAGTACAGAGGCATGGTTCCAGGGGGAGTATGAGTGATATGAATTCAGTATTGCATGACATGATTTCATAATTGCATCAGAGTGTTGCCATCAATGCCAAAGGGGGAGATTGTTGATTAAGGTTGGTTGTCATTGATGTCAACCCTTGAAGAAATTCTGGTAGCACAAAGGTTTGGGTAATGGACCCAAGTTTGTTTGATGTAAAGATGACTCATTATTGTCTTGTCATGGTTGATAAGAAGTACAAATGGATGAACTCCAAAGTGGTCCCCTTATGGTGAAAGCCCTCACGGGAAGACACTTTGCGGATTGAGTTATCCTAGAAGTATGGTTAGAGAACCCATGTTTAATTGTGGAATAATGAGATGAAGGTCAGTAAATTTGTTAGTGAAACTATCCTAGATGGATAGTGCTTGTCATGCCATTCCAGTGGTATGTGGAATGTCACATAACTCCTCACGGTTAGAGAGTTATGGCCATGTGAAGTTGGAGAACCCTCGAGTCATCTAGAAGCCCCAAAAAGGTCAAAGTGTTTGCAAAGAAATTATTTAAATAATAAAGTTAATGGAGAACTCCTTAAAATAAGGAAAGTGGAATACTACATGAAAGTATAAATAAGAGGCAAGTCTCTCTCATTTAATCACACTTGAACACATTGAATATCTTTTGTTGTGTGAGGCTTATTTCAAGTACTCATTAATACATATGAAGTTGCGAAAGTTTGAGGTAGTACGAAGGGTTGACGGTGAAATTCTCGGAACTACAACGAATACAAAAAAACCCTATTTTCTGAGGTGTATGCGGGCTGGCAGTGTATAGGGTGTGTACATATTGAGGCATACGTGGGCTGGCAGTGTATAGGGTGCGTACATGTTGGTAAAGCCATGAAAACTTGAGAAGATGAAGATGCACAGGTTCTAGATTATGAGATCAAGCTCCTAGGAAGGTCTAAAGTGCTTAGATACATCAGATCTATCCACTGGTTCAAAAGGTATGTCTTATTTCTATGAATAGTTGGATTTTGATGTATGCATATGAAATGGTTATGGAGATTTGAGGATTCTCCCTAGAGAGACTAGTGGCTGCATGGGATCTTCTACATAAGTGAAATCTATAGAAATACAGTGCTGGTATATTTATCATTGATACTCCTTTTTGAGGAACATCTTGTATTTCTTGGAATATAGCTAAGTGTTTTTGTGGTACATGGTTGAGAGCTTGTATTTGTGAAGTGGTTGATTTATTGAGAGGGATAATATCAGAAAGGGTTTGATGACTAGATCATGTGAGGGTTATTATACTTGTTCTTGATTACACACACCTATATGGCACATGACTAGAGAGAGATATATATGATTTGGGTAAAGGTTATGTATGAGGATCCATGCACAGGGTACAATTATAGTCTGGATGCAGTGACAGGTTAAAAATCTATGTGAAAGAAGTTACACAGGGTCAGAAGTTTTCAAAAGAAAGAAAACCCTAGTTTTCAAAAGGCATACACATGCTGCATAACAGTTTGTTCGCGTACATATGCGGGCTGCATAACAGATAGGGTGCGTACATACGCGTGCTGCAACACTACAGGTTGCATACCTGTTGTATTTTGTTGATACATGTTCAATTCAGGTACATATTGATTACAGGGTAGTTGTACATGTTGGATGTAGGTCAGTGGTATAGATTGATACAATTGTACAATGGTATATCTCACAGTGATAATGTGACAGTGGTTCCATCATTCTACTTCTACTTCAGGGTGGTTGGACGGGGTAAGGACAGGTGGTTGTAGTCACCTTCTGGTTGTAGTCGGAGAAAATAGGGGGTTGTAGCCAGAGAATTGGGGAGTTGGAGCTTCCCTCAGGTTGTAGCCTGAGAAACTAGGGGGTTGGAGCCTCCTTCCAGTTGTAGCTAGAAAACAAAGGAAGTTGGGGCTTCCAATGAATGTAATTCTTCAAGACATATAAGAAAAACTATTTTGTGGTTTTCTCCTGCGTTGGGTTTCCACGTAAAACAATGGTGTACTGTGTATGTGTGTGATTGTTAATTTGTTCATTGCTTATTTATTCTGCAGTTGTTGGATGATAATGCTACATTGATATAACACCTGGATTATATGGCTAAAAAGGATTAGATTGAACTATTACTGATTCAGCCCCCCTCTCAGTAATCCAACAAAAAAATATTCGAAAACTTGGACGACAGAGGAGGCCATTGAAGTTTAATGCAAATAACGGTGAGTATAAAGAATCCATTCATTTTGAATCTCGACTGGACAACTATGAAAGCATATTTTGCAGATGAAAACAAAGGTGATTTCTAATACGCTATGAAAAGTTGACAAAAATTGAAAGAGGAACCGTCCCTTAAAAGAATGCCTTTGGCATAAAAATAATTGATATGGATAATCTTTTGTCGAGTTTAAAGATAATTTATAGTATACTTGATCAACATGAAGGATTAAGCAAGTAAACAGTCATAGTGGGAAAGAGTGATACAATGTTCATGTGGTGGAAGAATAATGATGAGATAATTGTACTAATAGGGTTCACGTGTAGCGTAATTTCAACGTTATTGTATGTAGCACTATCAAATAAGGGTAAGTCTATGAAAATGACATATGGATGACAAGTAGAAAACACCTTGCTTAGGTTATACTATAAACTATCTTTATCCTTGCCATTCATCTTTAATAGGTGTATACACTAGTATGGTCCAATGACATGATGTAATTTTTAGCATATGCAAATGTTATAAGTTTTAGTTCATTTTATGCTAAGAAGATGATCTTTGGGCCTTATGTGATCTATTTTCTAATGGGTAAGTCAAAATATCTCATTGTATCTACACCACTGTTACCATTAAAACAAAAACAATGTGTCTGATGAATATCACGACTAATATTTCTTTCCTATGAAACATTTAACATGATAAGAAATGGACAATCAATATTGTACACATTCATCATGCGGTTCACAAATATTTGTTAGGAGAACCCTCATGGGGGAGAAACTTCATTTATTATTAATCTTACAAAAATGTCAAACAATGAATATTACATTTGCAATCTTTCTCAACCTCTAGGATTCTACATCTATAGGGATGATTTTATAATACCTAATATTTAGAGTAACAAAGTAAAGGGTTGTGGTGAAGCAAAGGTTCCAAACAAAGGACCGAAGTGGTCTATACTGACAATATTGTTTGTATCGAGAAACAAAGGTCCCACACAAGGACCGAAGCTTACTCTAGAAGGACGGAGAATTAACATGTTGTGGGTTGTGTTGGACTAGGAGTGGATAGTAAAGAGACACCCCTTTCTTATGGATTCATAGCCCCATATTGGGGGTGATTTGTTGCTGATATTTAGAGAAATAAATATATGATTAGGTGGGACATTTGTCCTCTGCAACGGGTTGCACATTTGGTTTAAAATATAAGTGTTTATCTCTATTACATTGTTTATTTTTTTGGGTTTTATCTTTTATGCATATACTCTGTTATTTGGTAAATTACATGTTGTTGTGTATTGTATAAATCATTGCATTCATAATGTTTTTAAATTCACATAAATCATCAATATCTTGCATTAGATCGTGGGATTTATTTGTTGTGCATAAACTCTGAGTTAGAAGCATTTATATGTTGTTGTGTGAATGTTTTTTTTTGTAAGCTAGTTAATTATATTACCTTCAAAAACCTGATGTCCATACATAAATCATATGACCTGGTGTGTGGGCTTCCAAAATAGGAAACCAACACCAACACCAGGTCTCAGGTGTTGCCAAATGTCCAAGTCTACTAATTTTTTTACAAAGTATGCCTAGATTCAAAAGGATCCTGAAAATTGTAGGAACTAGGAGAGAAAGATAAGGAAAACCATAGCTGAGAAGATGAATCATACTCCAGGCTGCCCATTGATTCCATCCCTGCAAAGGGGAGATGACCATGCTAGATCAAAGGCATAAGGTTGATGACACTCTGGACAACGCTGACCAACTGGCTATCCTAAGAACGAGTCATAAAGTGCCTCTAGTCTTTGATCCATAAGCTCCTGATGGAAATGTTGCTCTGCAATGTCCCTTCATATGTCAAATATTAGGTAAAGCTACTCATCAGAAAACCTGCGGGGATGGTCCACGTTTGCACACCTTTAGACATCTTCTACTTGGGCTTGAAACAAGATACATGTCTGGGTTAGATGAGTGAGAAGAATGAGATCCTCTGGTTGAATTATGCTGATTGGAGGCAGAGTAGGGGCGACCACATTATCCAAATTTTGAGTGGGAAGTATCTCTTCCTCCACTATCACGTAATCCAAAACATCTTCTTCATGATGAATGACCACTGAATCATTTGTCTTGACTGAGGAGGAAGAGGGACCATAGACAATAGGAGAAGGGGAGGGAAAACAATGATGATGAGAGAGGCTATAGAAAGAACTCGAACTTCTTTTGGGACTCCCTCTTTCTCGAGGTATGATGTAGGGGGGAAACCAGAGAATCCTAAGATATAACTAGAAGAGACCAGGGTTCGAGAGGAGGTAGAAGGTTATGAAATAAATCTCAATGTTGTTTCCAGAAACGAATGAGAAAAACACCCGAGTCTTCATTAAAAAACTAGAGGAGGCTTTCACATGGGTAAGATCCCTTAATACAACATAAAGGATCTCCCTTAATACAACATAAAGAACTTAAAGGATCTCCAAGAGGAAGGACCTGCTTGGATTGGGTGCAGATATAATCCCCCTATCATCTGGTTCCCTCCAGAAAGTTACCAAAAAGATTATCAAATTAACAAGAAAAGGGAGGATGCTGCTTTTGGAGAACTCAAAAGAAGCAATGGGTTCAGAAGACCTGGTGAACCAACCTTTCCATCTTACAACATTACTGCTTTACATGTAAAGTCTCAGCTTGCATGAGGATATGCAAGAAGGTAAGCTTGGGGGTATGTTAGGTTATGAAAAAGGTATAAATATCTTCCTTTTTCCTACATTTCATGATATTATTTTGATTGACTTTTTGGTTATTTAGGAGTAAATAGAATAGAAAATGAATAATATACCCTTTAGCGTTGATTGTTGGAGATTAGATTACATAGATTCTAAATATGATTGGAATTGTCTGGTTTTATTGTAGGATTGGTTAAATATTGTCGAATCCAAGATAGCAAGGGAAATCTTGAGATGTGCAAGCTATTGGAGGATGAAGACTTTATGGCGCAAAGCAATTTTAAAGATAATTGAGTTGCTCATTGTAATAGTAAAGCAATCCTGAGGATCTCTCGATCCTCAGGATAGCTTAATTTACCCATATTATTGTAACATATAAGGGGTAAATAGATCCTGAAGAAAAGGAGAGATTTTGCACTCAAGAATAGAGAATATAGAATTGCTATGCGTTAGCATTTTTTTGTAGAAATGTTGTACCAGATATGAAATCAATAGAAGCCTCGAGCAGTTTTTCCATTTTTATATACTGAGTTTTCAATAACAGTGCTTCTAAGGACCCAGGGCCCAGTCTGAAGGAGCTATTGTTCAATCTGTAATTGTATCAACTCAAATTCTGTCTTGTGATTCAATTCTCTTTTATAGTAGTTAACAAACGCATAAGTGTGTTGATGATTTCATGTCAGTTGCAGGAAATAGATATTCCCTGAAGTATTGAATGATTGCTGTTCCAATTCCCATTACTGAGATTCGATGCGTGAAGGTTCATCATAAGTTCACATTTGTTGTTCCTTTCATAAGTTTACATTTGCTATTCCTTTCATTAGTTTACATTTGTTGTTCCTTTCCGCTAGAATATAGCTGTTGTTCATTTCAATAGAAATATGATTGTCGTTTCTTTTCAGTTAGATTACAGTCTCTGTTCCTTTCCATAGATGGAGTAATTCACCTTTTTCTTTTCAACAATTCTGATTCATAATGATAGCAATTCCTGCAAGTCTTTATCTAGATTCAATTACTGCTCTTAGAATGAATTCAATAGATTAGCTAGTTCCTTTCCTTTTGCATAGCTTTAGATTTCAATCCCTAGAATCTTTAATGAATGTTTGAGGAACTTGATTGTTGACAAACTCAGATCTGCTTTCGCTACATGATTTTAGCCTCTATAAGCTATCTGCATAGACTTTGCCGATATTCTTTGAGATAAAAGATGAATCCTTGGGTTGATAAATTAATGTTAAACTAAGGTTGTTTTTAGACATCTTTAGAGCTCAACATTTTGGCACTGTTGCCAGGGAAGAATGCCAAAGGTAGCATAGATTGTTTCTCTGGAGGATGAGGTATTGAACACGGAAGGTAAGAACCTACGCAGGCAATAAGTAAGATGCTTATACTAGCACCTACCTCCAGCTGACACATTAAGAGGTTACATAGGTGTTTTTTTCCTTTTCGATTTTTTTTCCTTTTTGTTGTGTGAAGTGTGTATGACTAAGAAGAAAGATCTTGAAAAACCAAAACCTCCACCAAAAATTACCAAACCCCAGGGCTCGGTGCTCCCTAGAAGAAGCACTTTCATAGACGACATCATCCGAAAAGCAGAATCTCAACCCTCGGTTGGACCTAGAAAAGGATCCAATCGAATCCCTCATGTGGCAGCTTCACCAACTGTAGCCCACACCGAGATTCATAGAAAAACTGAAGGGATTGAGCTAAGTTTTTAGATTACAGATATTCTACCCCTCAACCCTTTAGGAGAGGGAAACTCTTGTAACCTGGAGGAAGGAGAAGGAGAAACTAGTGGGATAACTAAGACATACCCACCACCCAATCCTGAATCTCCTGCAAAAGAAGAAGGCATACCTGAAATTCCAGACAGAGGGAGTGCAATCAGAACCCCTAGAAGATCAGATAACCAATCAATTCAAATAAAATATCTGGATCAAGAAATCCCTAAATATTTCTGGCATATTTTCGATCAAATGGCACAACCAAATCCACCACGTCCCTAGACTTCCACTTTGGAATATCCGATAGTTGATCCAATTGCCAATGCCCCCATGAAGGCTATTCCCCTACAAAACCTGCCAACCTTTCATGGATTAATCTCAGAAGATCCAGACGTATTCTTATTTGAATTTGATGTCCTATGTAGAGGATATGGTTACACCTTTGAACCCCAAAAACTAAAATTTTTCCCCTCTACGCTAGTTCATGGGATTAGGAGGAGGAACTATAAACTCATGGGATGAAATGAAACAAGCCTTCTTGACAAAATATCAGGATTATTGTAGAACCAGAGACTTAAAAGATGAAATCTTTCAAATGACTGCAAAAGAAAATGAATCATTAGAAGAATATGTAGAGAGATTTCAGTATAATTTACAAAGATCACCCTATGGTACACTACCAGGGGAAGTACTCAATGCAACTTTGATTAAAGGTATGAAAGATGAATGGGTAGAAACGTTGAATTTAATGGGGAAAGGTGATATTTATCAATAAACTTATGATGACATTGTCCTATTGTGCATCAGGTGCTCAAGAGGAAGTTCACGGACCATATCAGGGATACGTACCCCCTTCACCAGAAATAATAATATTACCAGTGAGGGTGTTACTCGAGATGAAGTTGGTAATCTCTTAGAAAACTTTAAAACATATATTCTGAGCACTCTGACTACACAATTGGATGTGTTGCAGGCCAAACAAAAAAAAATAAAAGCAGAACAAACATTAGCGATATTTTGCCACAGGTGCAGAAGGAAACATGGCCCAAGGGATTGCCCTTTGGACGCGGTCCGGGTTTGCGCTATCTGCGCCAAGGATCATGACACAAAACAATGCCCATCGTTTCCTGGACTGAAAGCTGTCTTTAGGGAAGCAGAAAAAGAAACATAACCATTATATCTAATGGCACAACGTCGTTAATGGCAGAATCAACCCCCAAATACATTGCAAGACCCTTTCTCTTCCTTCCTCGGGCAGTATAACCAACAAGCTCCTGGTAGCACATGGTAGGGTCAGTCGTTTACTAATCAAAATTGGCAACCCTAACAATATCCACCTGCAAATCCCACTTGGAAAAACCAACCCACTGCAATCCCTGCTTGGCAGAATCAGCCAACTACAACCTCTACTTGGCCTAACTCACAATATCCCACCTCATCCTGGCAAAACTCCAATAACAACATTTACCCTTCACAGTGGCCCAACATGACTGCCCAAAACCCAAATTGGAATCAGAATTGGCAGCGCCCCGTGGGGATAAACAATCAACCCATGGGGATGGCCCCTCAAACTTAGCCTACATTACAAGCCCCACTTCAATTGTCCCAAAATCCACAATCCAAATTGCGCCCTCAACTACCAGCCCAACCTCACCCAAATCCAAATAACAGATTGGCTCAGCTCGTCCAAATTATGGAAAATGGAGAAGAAGAGATCAACTCGGTAAGGTGCAGCGAACTACGATTAAGGTCGGGACGAATAATCTCCCCTGAAGAAAATGATGTTTTTCAAGGGCAGGAGAAACAACCAACAATAACACCTCCGACTGTGGAAATAACAGAAGAAATCAAGCGGGGGGGAGACACAGTCGAATCACAAGATCCTGATAATGGTACAACACCCTCCCCTCCGTTCCCTGAAAGATTGATGATAGCAAAACCGACCATATATCCCAACTTTGACCTTGTAGGGGAACTCAAGAATTTATATGTCAAGATTCCACTCCTGCAAGCTCTTCAGGACATCCCCATCTATGCAAAAACAATCAAAGAGCTATGTGGGAGAAAACCCGTCAGAAAAATTAAAAATCCATCATCAACAGTCCGCTTGGTAGGAGCCTTATCTGATCTAATTTTAGGTAGACAAGAACCAGTTAAATATGCAGATCTGGGGAATCCCATAGTAACAATTCAGATCCAGGGCTGCTCTTTTCCCAATACACTAGTTTATTTGGGAGCAACCATCAACATCTTAACTATGGAAACTTGCAATACCCTGGGTTTTAACTCCTTTGAATCCACAACAATAATGTTGTAGTTGGCAGACCGATTTTTAGTTCGACCAGTTGGCACATTACATGATATAGCTATCTTCGTCGACTCTTGGGAATATCCAGTGGACTTCCTCATCATCAATCCAAAAGGTGGACTTGAAGGGCATCCATTGATACTAGGCAGGCCATGGCTTGTAATAGCAGATGCGTACATAGGATGTCAAACAGGAAATATGACAATCACTAGAGGGGGTATCACGAAGAACCTCATTTTATATCCTCCTGCTAAACCTAGTCCAACTTTCGTATATCCACAATTTCCACCACCACGATACCCAGAGAGGGATTTACGAGTCCCTCTTACGCAGGAAGAAGCCCTCAAACTTAAAAATCTGTTAGAGGATAACGTAATCAGTGGGTTTATCAATAATCCGATCACCATGAGCAACCCGGCCTGCGAGATGCTCCAAGTTGTTCTAGACTGTGAAGCACAGGGGGACCTGCTGGAAGATTTAATGGAACAACAAATTCCAACTGCGGCCATTCATAACAACAAACTCGTCGAGATCGCACCCGGGAGGCCTCTAAACATCAATGCCAATTTAGATGAACAACAACAACAAAAGTTAATTCATGTCCTCTCCAAATACTAGCAAGCTTTTGCATGGGAATATTCTGATATGAAAGGTATTGATCCACAACTCTGTACACATCACATTTATGTTGAAAAAGAAGCCCGACCTATCCGCCAGCCACAGAGAAGATTAAATCCTCACCTCAGGGATATTGTTAAAGAAGAATTACAAAAACTGTTGGACGTAAATTTTGTATATCCCATCTCAGATAGTCGATGGGTTTCCTCACTAGTGATTGTCCCAAAGAAAAATGGGAAATGGCGCATCTGTGTTGACTACAGGGAACTTAACAAAGCCACTAAAAAAGACCACTTCCCTTTGCCCTTCATTGACCAGGTCCTGCATACTTTGGCAGGAAAGAAATTCTTTTCTTTCCTAGATGGTTTTAGCGGGTACAATAAGATTCAAATCGCCCCAGAAGATCAAGATAAAACCACATTCACATGTCCCTGGGGCACTTTTGCATACAGAGTATTACCATTTGGACTTTGTAACACTCCAACCACCTTTCAAAGGGCCATCCTGAGCATATTCAGTGATCTGATCAGCGAAGGACATGAAGTCTATATGGATGATTTCACTCCTTATGGCGACGACTTCGATCAAGCACTGAATAACCTGGAGAAAATACTAGAATGATGTATCGTGACCAGGTTATGTTTAAGCCATGAAAAGTGTCACATAATGATGACAGAAGGTGTGGTACTAGGGCATTATATCTCTGCAGATGGAATTAGGGTAGACCCAACAAAGATAGAGGTAATCCTTAATCTACCCACACCACACACACAAATTGAGGTATGTAGTTTCCTTGGTGCTTCAGGATGCTATCGTAGGTTTATGGAAAATTTTGCAAAAACCGCTGCACCTTTACATGCTTTGACTGGTAATGTAGAATTTCAGTGGTCTGACAAGTGTGATGTGGCATTTGTAGGACTCAAAAATTTGATCTCAACAACACCGGTGTTGAGGGGGCCAAATTGGAAAATACCATTCCACATCTCCACCGATGCATCAGATATTGCCATAGGCGCTATCCTTGGACAGGAGGAGGAGAAGAAACCTTACACAATTCATTTTATTAGAAAGAATCTTAATCCAACTGAACTTAATTATATAGTAACTGAGAAAGAGTTTTTAGCTGTTAAACATGCCATCAATAAATTTCGTCATTATATAACAAGCTATCTGGTCATTCTGTATACTGATCATTCTGCTATCAGATATCTGGCTAATAAACCAATTACTAATGGACGGGTCACTCGATGGTTGTTATTATTGCAGGAATTTGATATCACCATCAAAGATCAATCCGAGAGAGAAAACCTTGTCGCAGACTTCCTATCCCGCATACCCAAAACAGATGACTCCTTAATAGTCGAAGAATGATTTCCAGATGAGCATCTGTTTGCCATTAATACAAAGCCACCTTGGTACGCTGACGTGGCAAATTACCTGGAAACATGAAGATTACCAGCACATCTTTCATTGAAGGAAAGAAAGCTGATCATCCAACGTAGTGCACGATTTGCCTAGATCAACAGATATCTCTTCCATACATGAGCTGATCTCCAGATCCGCAGATGCGTACGAGATGACGAAATCTATGACATATTAAAAGCTAGACATGATGAGCACTATGGTGGGCACTTTGCAGACCGCAGGACTGGACACTAAATTCTGCAGATGGGCTATTATTGGCCCTCAATATTCATAGATGCAAAGAAATACGTCCAAACCTGCGATAGTTGTCAATGGATAGGAAAACCAGGTCAGGTTGATGAAATGCCTTTGAAAGCACAAGTAGTCGCAGAACCATTTGAGAGATGGGCACTAGAATTCGTTGGCCCCTTCAACCCAAAGTCGAATAAGAAGGCCTATATTCTAGTCGCAATGGACTACATGACTAAATGGGTAGAGGCAGAAGCCTTGCCAAATGCAACAGAATAAGTAGTCATCAAATTTCTTTTCAAATTATTCGTACGCTATGGACTACCAAGAGAGGTAATTACTGATGGGGGGTCACAATTTACAACTCATAGAATCACCACCACCTTGGATAATTATCATATCAAACATAGAATTACTTCTCCGTATCATCCACAAGCAAATGGGTAAGTGGAAAGCACCAACAAAGTCTTGGAGGCAATCCTGACAAAGACTGTCTCAACAAACAGACAGAATTGGGCTTCTGAGCTCCCAAACGCCTTATGGGCTTACCGCACAACATGGTGTAATACCACTGGCTACTCTCCTTACCATTTAGTCTATGGCAAAGAACCCATCTTCCCAATCGAGTTTGAAATCAAGACTCTAAGGATGGCCCAAGAAATCGAACTGGATCTTACAAAAGCACATAAACAACGCCTTCAACAACTCAACGAATTGGATGAAGCACGCCTGTCTGCTGTAGAGTGCACAACCGTTATTCAACAACAGAGATCGACCTGGCACGATAAGCATATAAAGAAAAAACTATTTAAAAAAGGAGACTGGGCGCTCCTCTATGATTCTAGATTTCAGGATTTTTTGGGAAAATTACAGACACGATGGCTAGGACCATACAAAATCATTGAAGTCCATGATAATGACATAGTTACATTAAGCACCATCGATGGGTGCGGATCTCCATTTCGGGTCAATGGACACCGGCTACGACTCTATCATCGGCCGACGTCAAAAGAATCTTTCTACCAGGAGGTAAGTAAGGACCCTACCGTTCAAATTTTGACTGGCTAGGAAGATAATCCAGCCACCCTAACTCCATAAATATTGAAATCTGCTGACACTGTATATACTGTATATAATTTCGTTTAGTTTTATTTTATTTTTCGACAATCATTCCAGAAAATCAAAACTAGGGAGGATAACCATGATGAACTCAATTAGCACCCTTTTCTGTTCTGAACTCCCGCTTCGTCTCGTTACCCATACCTTGTCTTCTGCAGAGAAATGAATATGTCATGATTTAGCAGTGGAAATTGGGCAACTATAATGAAATTTATAACATTAAAAAACCATCCATCGCTTAATTTTGAAATAAACCAACTCATAAATGAACTTAGTTGATGAGGAATCAACCTTGAATTCAAGCAAAATACATACCAGGTTTCTACAAATTCAGATGGTTTGAACAGAACAATTGTTGTTCCTTTTGCGCGCCTGTTGTTCCTTTGAACGAAACAATTGTTGTTCCTTTTGCGCGCCTACTATTCCTTTGAACAAAACAATTGCTATTCTTTTTTTGTACACCTATTGTTCATTTTGTCGTTCCTTCCTTACTGATAAAACACTAAACCTTTCTTTTGGGGTACAACTTTCACCAAAACAATTTTTCATCAACATTATTTCTAACGATCCATCATTATTTTGTGGACTATCTCCCATACCTTATCAAATTTCTTTTTGGATCACTTCCTTCAAAATATCTTAAACCTTGTTCATAATCTGTAACCACCATAATTCGTTTCTTTTCCCTTATATATTACACTTAAATGATACCTCGTGTTTATAACTAATAAGGAATTGGCGACACACTTTTACTTGGCATCCTTACACTTCTTTACGCCATCCCTTACTCTTAAGGAGTAGATGAGCCTCCCTTCATACAATAATATAATAAATCAATATAATTTCTTTCTTTTTCCACAAAGAATAGGGGGTCTCATCATGAGGCAACATTTTTTTTTCTTTTCTTCTCTTTTCCACAAAGAATAGGGGGTCTCATCACGAGCCAACCTACCACGATCATAGGATAATAAACTAAGTGACATTCCCACTATGGCCACCACACCAGGGCAATGGCCTTTGACATTCTCTTTTTGTCAAAGGACAAGAGGTCTCATCACGAGCCGACTTGTTCACTTAAGTTACAATCTAGTGAGTGGCATTATCACTATGGCTACCAAACCAGGACAATGCTCTTTTTGGAAAAGACGATTCAAACAAGTATCAAGGATACATGCTCATCTTTGGGTTAAAAGGAAACCCTGTCGAGGCTATGGACGCCTGCTGGCAACAATGGCTCTGCCTGTGGTATGGAAGTTACCTTAACACACCAAGTTTCTCCGTTTCTCTAGATTTCCTTCACTCAATCACGAGGCTATCATTTCGGTTGTATTCAATAACACAGAAAAGTAACAACATTATGATATGTGGGATATTATTTAAGTGAACAAGATTTAATTTATTCGGAGCATGTATCCTTAACGCATTATTTTAGGTATAAGTATTTTCAATTCCACACACGCGGATTAACATTAATGATGACCGTTAAATATGCTGTTCAAACATAAATCATTAATCCCCATTGGTGTCCACCGTACAATCATTACTTTTCTCCACCAATACCTACAATCATTACTCTTCCCTACACTGATGGTCGAGGTTGACCTTTCTATTAATAAGGGGGGTGGATGCTCGACACACTTCTCGATGCAGATAGTAATGATTGTAATCAATACCTTCATTTAGATACACTTGATGTCTCTAATAGTTGCTATTCTCAGTAATTTTTCCTCCAAAGCCGATCTAAGCACCTCTGCTAACAGGAATGATAGTCGTCCATATTTTCTCACAAAATGGGTGACATAGGTGTGTGTAGGGAACCTACTTTACTAAATCTTACAGAGAAAGCGATAGACATCCTGCATCAGATGGGGTGGACAGAGTACTTCAATCGGCTACAAGGATATGACATGAATGCCACGCTTGAATTCTTTCAGAATCTGCAAGGGGCAAACTCTATGGTGCGGGGCATACAAATCTCAGTCACCCCGAAAATCTTAGCAGAGGTCACAGGCCTCCCTAATACATGCATTCAGTGGATAGGACGATACACAACATTGAAGGAAGATGTGGAAACCTTCACAGACCCTGGGGAAGAATTGGATAAGAAAGGAAAAGGACTCAACCCCAGTACCCTCAGAGAACCATGGAAGGAACTTGCAGGGGTAATTCAGTGGAACATCACTTGTGATGGACGATATGACATAATTCAACCTCGCCACCTCAAATTGCTAGCAGCTTTAAAACAACGGTTAGTACTTAATCTACCTTTCTTTCTGAATGCCATATTACATGAGGTTGCTCCGAGAATACAAAAATCCAAGGACCCTGTTACTGTTATCAGCCACCACAGATTAGTTAAATTGATAACAATTAAGGCACCGAGTCAAACTCAATTGACCTGGGATAACTTGATTGAGGCCAATAGACCTCCACAACTAGAGCAACATGAATTATGCCATGAAGAACCACCACAGGAAATCGAAGATAGACAGGCAGAGGAGACTACTACCCAAAGGGAAATTCCATCTCCTCAAACTGAAGCTGAGGTAAATCCTGCCCAAATCACAGAGACCTAGACTGTACAAACACAGGCATTAACAAAAAAGAGGAAGAGAGCAACAACTGCCCCTACAACCATCATTCAGACAAGGAGAAGAAGCAGATGAATTCAGGATACAACAAAATAGCCTAAAGAACTTCAGAACTCTATAGAACAGTCTCCATGCGAGAATGCTCAAGGAATTAGGCAGGAAGAACAGACCTCACAGAAGAATGATCAGGAAGACACCCAATTGACATTGTCACATTTGACAGAACAATTTATGAAGAGCTATGAGGTAGAAATAGCCCAGGTTTTGGGAAGCTTGGGAACCTCACTTGACAGGGGCACAAATAATCCAGAAATACACTCAGAACAACCCTCCTCTTCAAAACCAGTTGAAGATTTTCCTGATATTGAAATGTCTTTTCCTGAGGACAGAGCATAGGAAGAACCCCATTTCGAAACAAGAATCCCTCTTGGACAGACATAACAATTGGAAGGAACAAAGGAATAACCATCCGCTGACCATAATGAAGAAGGCCTTGAGACCTCCCATAAACAGAAATCAGCCAAAAGCCATAAGCAAATTAGAAAGTTAAAAAAAGAAAATAAACTATTGAAGAAAAAGGCTAAGAAGGCTGAAGTATTAAAGCAGAACGTAGTTAAACTCAAGGAAATTATTAAGGAATTGAGGAAACAATTAGAACAGACAGATAAAGCCCACAAAAGAAAGAAGAAAAAAAGGGCCAGAGTACAAGGAAGAAACCCTCTTCCTAAAGAAGCAGTCAATACAAATTCTGTAGGGATACAGACAAACCCTGAAGAAATAGTAGTAGAAGAAACAATAGCCCAGAATGAGGAAGCACCTCCTCTAGAGACACAGGAAAATATGATAGCTACAGAAGCAATTAATGTTGAGGTGCAGACAGCTCAACTCCTTGAGTAGAATGCTACCAACAGGAGATTGGAGGAGGAATTGATGCAGTCTCAACAAACCCTGATTCAAAACAGAAGTGAGTTGCTGACTATGGCAGAACACCAAGCACTCCAGTCCTAGAAACAAAGTATTATTGTGGACAGGTTGGAAGCAGAACTTACACAAGTCCAACAAGCATTAACTCAATCCAGGGAAGAGATGAGTGCTATGGAAGAATACTAAGCATCTCAATCTCAAGCACAGAGTGTCACCATCGATAGACTAAAAGCCGAACTTACTCAAGCCCAACAAGCATTGGTCCAACACCAACATGGAATGGTAACTAGGACTGAATATCAAAGGATTGTTAAAGAATTGAAGGACATGACAACAACAAAGGGTGAGACCTATGCTGTGCTCACCATAGCCCAAGAGAAGATAAAAAAGGTGCAAACCCAATTGGAAAAAGCTTTGGAGCAAATCAAGGAAATCTGTGATGTCTACTCTGATGCTATTAATTGCAGAGCTCCTACCACCAATTACACGTTATTCTTATTGGAACGATATTTGTTATTGAGAGTGAAGACCATTAGAGTGGGAAAACCTATTGCTTTTGCCACTGTACCTGAGTTTATTTCATGTTTCAGAGAGCAGGATGAAAAGGTACAATACTTTTTGTGTGAATTATACTTTCATAATTTCATTTTGGAAGACAACAGGGAAGATAACCCTGGCCCATTCATAGGTGATATACAGTTTCAGGCATTTCTATCATTCACTCAGAATTAAGTCATATGGGGTAAAGCTCATAAAACCTTCTAAAAAGGGAAGCTGGGCTGGATCTCTCGGTTAGGGGGGAGCCTCCAAAGTCGTTTCCAGTGATTATGTGACATAAAAATTTTATGAAAAGGAAAGGGGTTGTAGACTCCTTGGCCCCCATCCATCTCCAGGTCATACGTTCAGGTATCACTCACTTTAGGGAGCTTAAGGAGGAAGCTCTTGCTGCTTCTAAATTGAGATGGGATGCCTCCTCCAGTGAAGTAAAGAGTAGGGAGCCCTTTGGGTATAGAAATTTCTTTGCAGCTACCTTCAGAATAGAAAGATATTCTAGATTTCTCCAAGAGGAAGGACCTGCTTGGATTGGGTGCAGATATAATCCCCCTATCATCTAGTTCCCTCCAGAAAGTTACCAAAAAGATTATCAAATTAACAAGAAAAGGGAGGATGTTGCTTTTGGAGAACTCAAAAGAAGCAATGGGTTCAGAAGGCCTGGTGAACCAACCTTTCCATCTTACAACATTACCGCTTTACATGTAAAGTCTCAGCTTGCATGAGGACATGCAAGAAGGTAAGCTGGGGGGTATGTTAGTTTATGAAAAAGGTATAAATATCTTCCTTTTTCCCACATTTCATGATATTATTTTGATTGAATTTTCGGTTATTTAGGAGTAAATAGAATAGAAAATGAATAATATACCCTTTAGCGTTGATTGTTGGAGATTAGATTACATAGATTCTAAATATGATTGGAATTGTCTAGTTTTATTGCAGGATTGGTTAAATATTGTCGAATCCAAGATAGCAAGGGGAATTTTGAAGATGTGCAAGCTATTGGAGGATGAAGACTTTATGGTGCAAAGCAGTTTTAAAGATAATTGAGTTGCTCATTGTAATAGTAAAGCAATCCTGAGGATCTCTTGATCCCCAGGATAGCTTTATTTACCCAGATTATTGTAACATATAAGGGGTAAATAGATCCTGAAGAAAATGAGAGATTTTGCACTCAAGAATAGAGAATATAGAATTGCTATGCGTTAGCAGTTTTTTGTAGAAATGTTGTACCAACTATGAAATCAATAGAAGCCTCAAGCAGTTTTTCCATTTTTATATACTGAGTTTTCAATAACAGTGCTTCTAAGGACCAGGGGCCCAGTCTGAAGGAGCTACCGTTCGATCTGTAATTGTATCAACTCAAATTCTGTCTTGTGATTCAATTCTCTTTTATAGTAGTTAACAAACACACAAGTGTGTTGATGATTTCATGTCAGTTGCAAGAAATAGATATTCCCTGAAGTATTGAATGATTGCTGTTCCAATTCCTATTACTGAGATTCAATGCGTGAAGGTTCCTCATAAGTTCACATTTGTTGTTCCTTTCATAAGTTTACATTTGTTGTTCCTTTCATAAGTTTACATTTGTTGTTCCTTTCATTAGTTTACATTCGCTGTTCCTTTCCGCTAGAATATAGTTGTTGTTCCTTTCAATAGAAATATGATTGCCGTTTCTTTTCAGTTAGATTACAGTCTCTGTTCCTTTCCATATATGGAGTAATTCACCTTTTTCTTTTCATCATTTCTAATTCATAATGATAACAATTCCTGCAAGTCTTTATCTAGATTCAATTACTGCTCTTAGAATGAATTCAATAGATTAGCTAGTTCCTTTCCTTTTGCATAGCTTTAGATTTAAATCCCTAGAATCTTTAATGAATGTTTGAGGAACTTGATTGTTGACAAACTCAGATCTTCTTTCGCTACACGATTTTAACCTCTATAAGCTATCGACATAGACTTTGCCGATATTCTTTGAGATAAAAGATGAATCCTTGGGTTGATAAATTAATGTTAAACTAAGGTTGTTTTTAGACATCTTTAGAGCTCAACAATTACCATGAGGGATCTAGGAGAATAAGGAGTGTCAATAGACATCATCATTCACAAGGGCACTCGACTAGGAGAGCACATGACATTCAAGGTCAAAGAGCATCCCAAGTGTCTCCCCTGTCCGAAGACAGAGGATGAGGTCTGAAGTAGATGGTTTGCAACAAGATCTTAGGAAGATTAAGCCTCCTACTTTTGATGGTGATCATAAGAAAGATGAATATGAAAAAGAATGGTTGTTGGGAATGAGGAAATATTTCCAATTGCATAATTATTCATCAAATGTAGAAGGGAAAATAACAACCTACCATCTTAAAGGAAACACATCGATGTGGTGGGATTAACTCGAGCAAGTTAAGCACATTGATGAGAAGAGGATCTCATGGGGGGAGTTCAAAAAGTATTTTAGCAGAGATACTTGTCAGAGAATTATTATGACAAAAAGATGAAAGAGTTCTTTGAAGTCAAGCTTGGAAGCATGACAATGGATGAGTATGAAAGGAGGTTCCTTGAATTGTTGAGGTATGTTGGCTTCATAAAGGATGAGGAGGTTAAAATACATATATTTTTGAATGGGATACCTTCTTTATCCAATGATAAAATCCAATTTGACGAGCCTATAACCTTGGAAGAAGCCATAAGAAAAGATAAATATATGTATGAGCAAAGTAAGGCAAGGCCATCTCTTCAAATAGCTTGGGATGACAAAAACAAAGTCAAGATGGATTAGAGGAAGAAAGGATTCAAGCCACCTTTCTTCAAGAATAATTCATAGTCATATAGGCAAGGGAAACAAGCACAAAATGAGGCCAATATGACAGATTCCTTAGGAAAAAGGCCAAGACAACAACCCTTAAAGTGTTGGGGATGTGAAGGAGACCACATGTACAAGGATTATCCTCATAAGGGAGATAGGATGAGGACTATGCACAACATTAAGGAAGTTGATATAATGGATGATGTGGGCATAATCATGCCAAGGATTTATGTAGCCTTGGGCAATATACAAGCAGACTATCAATGCCACATGATTGAGGTGAAGGGTAAGATTAATAATCATCCCATAGCTATTTTGATTGATTATAGAGATAGTCATGGCTATATAGATCCTAATATGGTTGACATATTTAAAGTGAAGAGATGTAAGCATGAAAAGTCTTGGTTGGTTTAGCTAGCCACTAGAACCAAGATGAAAATTAATGAACTTGTCAAGGATTGCCCAGTGAAAATTAATGGAGTCAAAACTAAGGCATATTTGAACGTCATACCACTTGGGTCATATGAGTGCTTGATTGATATGAAAATTCATAGATCCTAATAAGGTTGGCATATTTAAATTGAAGAGATGTAAGCATGAAAAGTCTTGGTTGGTTTAGCTAGCCACTAGAACCAAGATGAAAATTAATGAACTTGTCAAGGATTTCTCAGTGAAAATGAATGGAGTTAGCACTAAGGCATATTTGAGCATCATACCACTTGGGTCATATGAATTCTTGATTGGTATGGATTGGTTGGAAAAGCACCATGTTGTCCTAGATTGTTACAACAAGGCTTTCACATGCCTTGATGAAGAAGGAAATTCAAGGACGATGCAGGGTATTCCAAGACCTATATCCGTCAAAGATATTTCAACATTGCAACTGAAAAGAAGTTTTAGAAAAGGATGTCAGATATATGCAGTCCATATGGAAGATCCAAGAAAACATAAGGAGCCAATGATTAAAGACAATCCAATTTTGAAAGAATATGAATAGGTATTTGGGGAGTTGCCAGGATTGCCATCAAAGAGAGATATTGACTTCTCTATCGACTTAATGCCTGGAGCTGGCCTAGTGTCCAAAAATATCTACATAATGAGCACATTTGATCTAAAAGAGTTGCATATGCAACTAGAAGAATTGTTGAAGAAGGGGTACATACATCCAAGTGTCTCGCTTTGGGATGCTCCAATGCTTTTTGTGAATAAAAATGATGGAAATTTGAGGTTGTGTATTGAATTCATACAACTTAATAAGGTTATTGTAAAGAATAAGTACCCTCTACTACGGACTGATGATATTTTTGATCAATTGAAAGGGGAAAAGATATTTTCCAAGATTGACTTGAGGTCAAGTTATCATCAAGTAAGAATAATAGAAGAAGACACCAACAAGACATCATTCAAGACAAGGTATGCCCATTATGAGTTTTGGGTGGTGCCATTTGGCTTGACAAATGCACTAGCTATTTTATGTGTCTAATGAATGGAGTGTTTAAAGATTACTTGGACAAGTTTCATTCTCTTCTTGGATGATATTCTTATCTACTCCAAGACAGAGGAGAAACATGAGCAATTTGAGGATGGTGTTACAAGTGTTGCGAGAGCACCAATTGTATGCCAAGTTGAGAAAATGCACTTTTTATCAAGGCAAATCCATTATTTGGGACACATTGTCTCAATGAAAGGCATAGTGCTGGACCCTGAGAAGATTGAAGCATTCAAAAGTTGGCCAATGACAAATAATGTTTTAGAAGTGAGATCTTTTATAGGGTTAACTGGATATTATAGTAGATTCATTGAAGGTTTATCCATGGTTGCACATCCAATCACCTCGCTATAGAAGAAGGAAACAAAGTTTGAATGGACTGTCAAATGTGAAGAGAGTTTCCAACATTTGAAGGAATTGTTGACCAGTGCACCTATTCTAAAGGTTGCAGATCTGGATGAAGATTTTGTTGTGTGCACATATGCATGCAAGGAAGGACTTGGTGGAGTCCTTACACAAAATGGGCATGTCATACGTTATGATTCAAGGAATCTTCAGGAGCATTAAAGAAACTATGCTACTCATGACTTAGAGTTTAGAACCATAGTTCACACTTTTAAAATGTGGAGGCATTACCACATGGGCATAAAATTTGAGCTGAAGATAGATCATAACGGTTTGAGACACTTGTTTAAACAACCAACACTAGATTCCAGACATACTAGATGGTCGGAATTTCTCAGTGAATATGAATTCAATGTCAAGCATATCAAGGGAAAAGAGAATAAAGCGGTTGATGCACTTAGCAGGAGGGTACGTGATATGCATGTTGCAACCATTAATATGTATAGGACAGATTTAAAAGATATAATTCTAGAAACTGTAATAGCAAACCCACATTATGCACAAGTTAAAGAAAGCTTGCATCAAAATAATGTATAAAAATATATAAAATATTACAGGTTGGAAGAGGACAAAATCCTCTTGTTCAGGAACACAGTTTATGTTCCTAACACATAAGAATTGAGAAATATGGTGCTGAAAGAGATGCACAATGTACCCTATGTTGGACATCCATGGTACTAGAATGAAATTACAACAACAAGAAGCTAGTATTTATGGTCGAGAATGAAGAAAGTTGTGGTTGATTACATACCTAGATGCATGGAATGTCAGAAAGTGAAGATTGAACATATGCATCCAACAATATTACTACAACCATTTCCCATTCTTGAATGAAAATGGGAGGTAGTTACAATAGATTTCATAGCCAAGTTGCCAAGAAAATGAAAGCAACATGATCCCATCATAGTAGTGGTGGACAAACTTACAAAGGTTGCACATTTTATACTGGTGAAAATGACTTACAAGGTAGCCAATATTGCAGAGATTTATATGAAAGAAATTGCTAGGCTACATGGTGTGCCTAAGGCAATAATGTCAGACAGAGATCCCAAGTTCAGTTATAAATTTTGAAAGGGAATTTTTAAGGGGTTTGGAACTAACTTGAATTTCAATACAACATATCATCTAGAGTCAAATGGGAAAATATACAGGACTAATCGAGTAATTGAAGATATGTTGAGAATGTATGTGATGAACAAGCCTTCCAAGTTGGAAGATTACCTTCATCTATTTGAGTTTGCTTATAATAATGGGTATCATGCATCATTGAAGATGATCCTATTTGAAACCTTTTATGGCAGGAAATGCAACACACCATCAAGCTGCGACAACCCAACATACATAACAATTATTGGGCCAAACTTAGTAAAGGAGATGCAAGAGTAGATGGTAAAGATTAGGTATAATTTAAAGTTAGCACAGGACAAGCAAACGAGTTATGCAGATACAAGTAGGAAAAACAAGGAATTTAAAGTGGGAAAGCATGTGTTTCTAAAAGTAAAAGCTAAGAGGAGCTCACTAAGATTAGGAAGTTGCCCAAAATTGGCAGCTATAAACTGTGGGTTGTTTGAAGTTCTAGAGAAGATAGGCCTAGTTGCATACATGATTGCATTGCATACATCCATGAGAATTCATAACGTGCTTCATGTATCTTTATTGAATGAATATGTGCCTGATCCTAACCACGTGATTGATTGGACTGTGATCCAGATGGAGCACGAAGGGGAATTTTGGGTGGAACCACTGCACATCTTGGACTGGAAAGTCAAAGTGCTTAGGAACAAATCCATCGGGTTGGTAAAGGTTCAATGGACATTCTATGGTCTTGAACATGTTACATGGGAGCATGAGGAGGCCATGCAGAAGGAGTACCGACAAATTTTTGAAAAATTTGAAGAAAGATGAACGCATATTTGTATATAAGTGTACAAGGCTCCATTTTGGCAGCTAGAATTCCTAGAGCCACATCTAAGAGATTCCTATCCGATTTCTGTTAGAGCCCTAGAAAGGAAGTGGTACAGCTTGAGGGACTGTGGTGTATATAAGGGGGTACACTTCCTTGGGTTTTGCAGGTTGAGAAGAATGAGAGATTGTTGGTTAGAATTGTTGCGGGACTTTAAAACTTGCAAAAGTATCAAATTTCATGACGTAAAATTTTGTATATGTATACGGGTATGGTGTTGTGTATTGAGGACAGTGTAATTTCTATGGGGATGGGAGTGTAACATCCCCATTTTTAATCCCTAGATTAGTGATATGTAATGTAAATACGATGTATGGCCATAGACCTGACTATGTAATATGTAAACATTGTATATCAAAAATAATAAAATGAATGTTTCGTCAGCTGCAGATGGACATAGATGGAGAAATGGGGGATACGTTTCCACAAGAGAGGGGAGGGTCTAAGGGAGGGTCTAAGAGGGAGTCCAAGGGGGAATTACCCATGTCTATTAATCTCAACCCACTTTAATAAATTATTATTGTGTATGAACCCTCTAATTTCCTCTTGAGTGTACCAAAGCCCAATCATTAAACACATGTAAAAGGGTGGGTGTGGAAAGTCACATCCCATAGTTATGAGAGCATGGGGGATGACTGCATGGGAAAATAAAATTTGTATGGGAAAGGAAAGTAAGTTTTTAAAGGAAATTTTTGGGATAACAAGGGAGAACATAGTATGGGAGCTTGAAGACAACGATAGTGGGCATGTGTGGCAACTTGTTGGAGCTATAAATTCAAGAAGAAGAAGGTTGTTAGGCCTATAGAATGAGATTTTGTGTGATAAATTACCCTACAACGGTGAGTTTGTTATTATGATATTTTCATGTTGCAGTTGAAATCCCAGGAGTCCCTAACAAGAGAGATTCCTAGCCAACTTGTTGTGGAGACCTGGAGGGAAGAGGGAAGACCCGAGGGACTTCTTCCACTAAAAGGGGATCCCATTCCTTGGTTTTTTCATGTTGAGGGGAAGAGAGAGCTGATGGATTGTGATAGCTGTAGGAGAATCAACTTGTTGTGGGTTGTGTTGGGCTGTGGGTGGACAATAGTGTGACAACACCCCTTTCTTGTGGACTTGTAGCTCCAACTTGGGGGGTGATTTTCTGTTAAGATTTGGAGCATCAAATCTACGATTGGGTGGAACATCTGTCCTCCGTAGCAGGTTTCACATTTGGTTTAAAAGATAAGAGTTTATCTCTGTTACATTGCTTATATTTCTAGGTTTTATTTGTTATGCATATACTCTGTTCTTGGGTAAATTACATGTTGTTGTGTATTGTATAAATGTTTGCATTCATAATGATGTTAAATGCATGTAAATCATGAATATCTTGCATTAGATCGTGGGATTTATTCACTCTTCACAAACCTTGAGTTAGAAGCATTTATATGTTGCTATGTGAATGTAAATTTTGTTGCATTCATGTTTAAAAAATGTTGTTAGCTACATGGGCATTTTTAACATGCATGCTTTTGATTTAATTGGCATCATAAAAAAATAAAATTGTTGGGTTTAGTAGCGGGGAACACTACATACACATTGCAAGGTGATTTAGAAAAATACTCTATGCATTGATGATTGATTAATTATGTAGAGAGTGAGGTGAAGACATAAATTATTTTCTATAGTAGAGTAGGATGGAGCTTTTCAATTGGGTCTATCTTGGGTGGTTGGGAGGAATGTTTGTTATCCTCCCCACCCAGGTTCGATTCCCACAAGTGACATGTTGAGCTCTTAATGAGTATATTGTTGTAATGGCCTTGAGCCCTATATTGACAAAGCCTCGAGCTTTTGACAAATCCAATTTACCTTGGGTACCATCCTTGGAATGAGGGGAAGTACCTGGTAGGTTTCCCGGGGATATGTATTCCATATTAAGAAAAAGAGGAGCAAGGAGTTGAGGGAAGTGATTCTCTTAGGGCTCTTTGGTCCATGGATAAGCATGGTTAAGTTCATTCAAATATGCCCTCAAAATATCTTTCCATCTTCCTTCCTAGGAGGATCTCCTATCTTACCTCCAGGGAAAAGCCAAAAGACACATCTTTCCTCCTCCTCAAAAGGATACCCAAATAAATAGCAACTCTAGTGGTATTATTATAGATATCGTAAAGCTTAAAAATTAGGTCCAATATGTAGATTTATGGGGATTTAGTGATTTGGAAAAACCATTATAGAATGGAAAATATAAATTTCACAATGAAAATATTATTATGAAAACTCTTGGCTATGAAGATGTTACTTTCTAGTGATTGTTTCTTTGAATGAAGAACA
>ML796529.1:139908-154644 GCA_009831015.1 Picea engelmannii
TCTTCTCTGTATTCTTCACTGTTTCTGATCTGCTGCTCTGCCTCACTGTCCTCTGCAGCCCATTCTCAGCTTCTTCTCCTGTCACGCAGATTCTCCTCCTTTTCTCACATCCAGAGCGCTCCCTCTTTCTCACATCAACAACAACAATTCATCTCTGTTCCAACGCATTATATAGATTCACCACATGCAGAGGTTTTCCATGCGTTTTTCAACTCCAACTGCAGTTTCCCTTTCTTTCATTCTTTCTTCTGCTTTTCGCATGCCAGCATTCTCCTTGATTTTCTGAACTGACTCTTTGCATGCCTCCTCTATGCATGCCACATCATGCAACGCTGTGTTACTCTTGTCTTAACTGCCAGTCTATTTTTAGACTAAACGTCTTTCTGCTTTTCTCAACTCCAACTGCAGTTTCCCTTTCTTTCATTCTTTCTTCTGCTTTTCACATGCCAGCGTTCTCCCTGATTTTCTGAACTGGCTCTTTGCATGCCTCCTGTACGCATGCCACATCATGCAACACTGTGTTCCAGCATTTGCGTTCCAGCTTCTGTGTTCCAACTCTGTTTCAGCACTGTGTTTCAGCATCCGTGTGTCAGCATTTGCGTTCCTGCTTCTGTGTTCCAGCTCTGTTTCAGCACTGTGTTTCAGCATCTGTGTGCCAGCATTTGCATTTCAGCATCTGCGTTTCAGCATCTGTGTTCCAACATTTGTGTTTCAGCATTTACGTTTCAGCATCTGTGTTCCAGCATTTGTGTTTCAACATTTACGTTTTAGCATCTGTGTTCCAGCATTTGTGTTTCAGCATTTACGTTTCAGCATCTGTGTTCCAACATTTGTGTTTCAACATCTACGTTTCAGTATCTGTGTTCCAACATTTGTGTTTCAGCACTTTAGCTTCTATGTTCCAGCATCTCTTGTGCGTGTTGACAACCTTGACTGCTCCATAACCATTGACTGCTCCATAACCAACTGATTTCCATCAATGACAACCTTGACCGTCTTCGTCATCTCCTGTGTTCCAGCATTTGTGTCTGTGTTTCAGCATCTGTGTACCAGCATCTGCGATTGTGTGTACCAACATCTGCGATTGTGTTGCAGCTTCTATGTTCCAGCATATGTGTTTCAGCATCTGTGTTTCAACTTCTGTGTTCTAGCGTCTCTTGTGCGTGCTCCATAAACAATCGATTGCCATCAATGACAACCTTGACCATCTGCGTCATCTCTGCTATAGCCATATTTCCAACACAAGAATATGACTAGTTTTAGGGAAAAAAAACATAGTAATGGTTCCTCCTTGCCACCTCCTAACACTCAAAGTCAATTCCCTTGGGGACAATTTGCCTATGTCTCCTTCAAAATATATCCTAAAAAAAAAGAAGTAGAAACCCTTTGATCCCTATTCTAACCGGTAAAAATATATTAAATTGGAAGTTGGGCATTCCCATCCTCTAGGAAGAAAATGAATGCTAATAAATTTCAAGAGGAAATCCAATTGAATGTGGCTAGTGAGTCTAAAAAAGCATTTTTTATCACATCAATTTTGTCCACATGTAATTCCCAAGTGATGTTAGCCAGATATATCCGAAATTGATATTTATCACCCCTTATAAGCTCAAAACTATGGAGAAAGGATAAATATTTCATGGATGATCGAAGATAAACCTCAAATTTGACCTCATGGAGAACTGTGTGGTCTGTTAATTCATGTGACATGCCATCGTGTGGGAAATCCTTTGATACTAGTGTTGTTCCTATTACACCAATAACACATTAATTTATGCGGCCCATTAAATGCCATGATTACGTCATGTGAATATGTTTTCAAGGTACGACCATACCAATCAACTCTCTTCACCCAATGAGGAGTACTTGGCCATCCTTTTCCCATACCTAGATTGAATGCAAGCACACCGACCAATGTTTGACATGAAGCTCCATTTTCCTCCATTTTCTCCTTTAAGAAGCTCTATAAATGTAGGCCTCCTCCATCCATTTTCAAAATTGTTTCATGCTAAGATTGTGCCAACTTCTATGAAGCCCCTTGCTTCCATTCACCTTTTTTGTGTTTCCTTAGCCTCACATGAGCCATTTTCCCCTCCAAAGTGCTCATTGCATAAGGGGAATTGATGCTTTAGGAGTGTGCTTGTTTCTCTCGTCAAGAAACCTTATCACCAATGGAAACACAATTGAAAACCACTTTGTGCATCACTTGTGCACTTGTTCCCTTTGGATACATCACTTTCCGTGACGCATTCATACAACCCACTACTTTCATAAATCACTTAGTTGATTGCACCTACACCTAGTTGATTTATGGTCTCTGTTGACTCGTAAACGTGCAAATAGCCACCAACTTGCAAATGGTTTCAAGGCATACTTTTTTTTTTTACTATCTATGATATATAAATATTTTAACTATAGATGCCCCCCCCCTAGGAAGAAAGAATGGAAGTTTAATTTCAATTATCTCCAAAAATGAATGTCACCACTTTATTGGAATAGTCTCATTAACATTATGCAATGATAATGTTTCCTTCTTCATTTGATTATGTGCTTTACTGTTGATCTGGTTGCACAAAAAAGAAGAAAGGTTTTGTTCATAAAAACTTCAAAAGATCCTCTTTTACGCACACATTCAACTCATAAATAACATTGATTCTTTTACAAGAAAATTATGAGGTGCTTAAATTATTTTTATAATTGTTGTATCTTAATAGACAAATATCGAGTTCTAAAGGATGGTGTGGTCTAGACATGACAAGTTATTTTGTTATATTGTTTACCACATATAAAAATTTATGGTTCTACATATGTTACTACATTCATATATGGAAGCATTTGTTCTATGTATAAAGGTGACATGTTGAAATCAAAGGGTCAATATGTTAATTTTTTTTAATGCATATATTATAAACTATGAACATTATAACGTTCGTATGATCTACCACCTCACAACTATATGATAGCACTGAATATTGAATATATATGTTGGTTATATCATTCATGTGCTTTCAATGTGGTTTTAATTGTGAACATTAGATATGAGGTTGATGTGAAATTTGGGCCGTCCTTTGAGTTGGCAGAGTTATAAGTTAGTCGACAAGGTTATATGGCATGTGAACATATGCATATTTGGCAGTATCTCATAATTTTGATTGGTTGATGATATTAGTGGAATCCGAGATGGATTGGAAATTTAGTGTTTTGGGGAATGTGACGCCCTATGCATTCAATGCATTGAGGTATACCACCTTTCACTGAGCATTTTGGAATTTCATTTGTTTTTTACACTGTTAAGTGACATCCTTGTTCCAAGCTCGATTGTAGTGGTGGTGTTAACTGGAGACTTGTTTTTCAGAAGTATTTAAGCGCCAAAGAAAGGTATGTTGTTCTAGCTTGTACCCATCAAATGCACCTTTCTTTTTGCAACAAATGATTTTTGAATAGCTCTGCTTGACTGGTTATAAGTGTGCTTGTTCTATTTGTCTTCTTGGACTCATCATTTGTTTTTCCAAAACAAATACTTTCTTGTTTTATCATTTTGGTTCTTACCCTCATTCTGAAAGATATCATCCCCGGGTCTTAACTGTATGAGTTCGATACATATGGAATATTTTTTCTTGGTGTGGCTTCTGTCCTATTTTTTTCATAAATATATAGGCTCTATAATAACCTCATTTTCCACTCTTTAGGATTTGAGATTCTGAACAAAAATATTGGAAGGGACTCATGGGTTTTCCCCCCTGCATGTATATTTGTTTTATTGAAGGGTTTCAAATCTAGGTATTCAAAGACTTCTCCCGATTCCACTCAAACATGTGTTGCAAGTGTGTCTTGAGTTTTATCACATCAAGGGTTTTATTTGTGTTGCAGATCCTACTATTGTCGCCTTACTACGAAGTTGGGAATTATTTGGTTGTATCACCATGGGTATTATTGTGGTCTTATACACGACAAAAAAGTGCTATGTATTAAGTTCAAATGTTGAAAGATTGTACATGTTGTATGGACTGATACCTTGCTTCCCTTACATAGAGAAAATGTAACACCACCCAATCTTGAACTCATATATTTCAAAGGTCATTCTACAGTTCTGCTCAACTCCGTGTTATTAATGGTTTCCTTGGATGTTGGTTGGTTTGATTTAAAAAAGACCTATCACAACAATTGAAGAATCCTTTGCTCATATCATTTTATTGCTAAGTCCCTAAGTTTTTAAACCCTGTACATGAAATAAATACACCTTGTCTTGAACTTAGACCATTGAGAATTTTGAATGTTTTGTCTGGCCGATATTTCATTTCCTTACATAGAAAATTTGTTATGCTCATGGCTAAGATTGATATATTATCGAGCAAGTTTAAAGGGTGGTATGCGACCCAATTTCGAGCTCTCATGGGTTTTGATAATTGCGTTCGACCTATACATGTAATATTTTAGGATCTTTTCACTAGGTTCGATTAATAAAAAAGGGTTCAAGTTTTTTTTTTTATGGTTTATCTAGAAATAATAAAAAGGTAAACACGACATTATGCGATAAAATTCTCGAGATTGCGGTATTGGTTTTATTGACACAATAAAATGGTTGTTGTATGATTATTGATGATTATTGAAGATTTCGTGTAGAGGTTAGATTGCATGTACACAAAGATTCAATTTGAAACTATGGTTACTGATCTTGGGCATGGAGATTTGAATTAAAAGGAAATATAACTCAGATTATTTTGAAAATTGAAGTGTTTCTTTTTCTGCATACATGACCAAATCCCTCATAATTCCACTTTCATTAATTATTCCTTAAGTCCCAAGTACATATATCATTTAAAAATTTCATTATTTCCCCCTATTGTATGAAATAATAAATGTTTTCTCTATCAAATTGATATGAATATTTGACAACAGAGACACATTTTGATCAATAAGAATTATGATCAAGGGAAGAGTTTGGAAAGACATATTCCAAGGTGATTGTTTTTAATGGACTATGTTTGATAAAGTCATGGTTAATTATTCAGAGCCAAATCCCTCATACTCTCATTTTACATGAATTATTCCTAGCTCCCAAATTCCATTTTTATTTTAGTCCATATTTCTTCCCCCCAATACATAGGCAATTCTTTTGGACAATGGATATGTTAGCAATAATGAAAATATGTTTGAGATGACATACATGAGATGATTATAGTTAGACATTAGGATATTGGAGCAAGGTTGACGATTGGTGTATTATTGTTTTGAACATGTGACATTACTCTCCTTGTCATTTATTTAACTTTCCATACATTACAAAGCCCCTCACATTCCCAAATTACATTGGAATTCCCATGTTCTTAAATAGTGACCAGTTGTATGAGGTGATGAAATATTTCAAAGTAGAGGTGGAATTTTTTCTTGAAAGTTATCCTTTCCCTTTCATCCCTGGTTGTATGCATGCTTGTTTGTTGATCGAGTTAGAGCTATTATAAAACCATGTTAATGCAATTAAAATTTGATGTTTCACTTGCTATTGTATACATACTTTACTTTATCCTTATACTTTATTGATGAGGTTTTTCAATAGAGGCAACCATGGCAGAGGAAACAAAGACAAAGGAAGAAGGCCAAATGATTTTTGGCAAGGAGGAAACAAAAGGCTTCAATTTTCAATTCATTTTGATGTTGATTCAGAAGAGTTTAATCAACTCTTATAGACTGGTTTCTTAAACTTAGCCAGGCAAAGAGCCTTTCGACCTCCTCCTCCACATGAACAACCACCTTTATGCCCTCATCATAGCATCTCTGATATACTAGTTGAGCCACATGCGTCTTTAGCACCCGATGCCCCAGTCAATGATGGATATAATGATATTTCACATCCTTCCCTCCCTCGTGTTGATGGATGGCCAAAAATTTCTTTATCATTTCCACCACCACCTCCTCTTAAGCAACCCGCTCAACCTATTATTTCTATTGCTTTACATGCATTACCAAAAACTTTCAAAGCCCAAGAACCAAAGGCTAGTAAAGGCAAGAGACCTTCCCATTCTGTTGACTCCAACCAATCTCAAGAATCCTCACACTCAATAACTTCACATTCACATCACCCTAGACATGAGGACGAACATACCATTTTTGAAGAAATGCACTCAGAGGCATCAATAGTTAGAGGTAAAATACTTATTACGGAAAATTCACAGATTCCCAAGGTAACATAGTCAAAGTAAAGTGGATAGAGGCAAACTCCCTCACACAAGAAATATGATTTATGATTTTATGATGTTATTTATTTTGGCTTCACTATTTGGACAACCACTCATATTTTGGACAACAATGTTTTAGACAATAGACAAAATTTATTAATTTTGAGCAACAATATAGTTTTAACAGCTTGTTGACTTATTTAATTTTGGGCATATATGTGCATATTTATTTGGTATTTGGGAGTCACAAGTGTGTTTTAAAATATTTCATGAGAGTTGACTGAGATATATGTTTATGTTGATGTTTTGATGATATTGATACATTTTTATTGATGGAGGAACATGGGGATATTTTGAAAATTAAACAAAAAAGTTGTTAGGGGGTCCCCACCTATTAGTTAGTATTTATTATAACATTATCATTATTTATTAATATTTTATTATGAGCTGTCCCTATTTAACTAAAAGTTATTTAAATAACTTAACTAAAAGTAGTTGGAACTACTCAAAACTACTTTTGGAGAATAAAAGGAGAATTGAAGGGACAATCAAAGTAGAGAGAGATAGAGGCACAAAATTTGATAAGGTTTTCTCTTGCTCTAGAGTGAGATTACATTACCACTTCATTCATTTACGAAATACTTAAAATCTATAAGAAATTCTTGTTGATTGAAGGGTCTTACTGAAGGTGGCAATAAGGAGGACCAAGAAGCATTGATTATTGACATGCTTTATAAGGTTGATCATCTGTCTCTGATAGTCTATAAATTCTTATTGGATTTATGAATTGACTTTCAATGCTAATTAGAAATTTTTTGGAGACTCAAGGTAGTGGCAAACCGTGGCTTGTTGATCCAGTTATTTTTTAGTCTCAGTTTTACTTAGAAGACACCAACTGTCTATGTGTGATGTAACCTTTGAATTCTAAGTATTTTTCTGGTTGTTACCCATTCTGGGTATGAAAGAATGTTTTTGGCTGTATTCCAGATCTGAATATATAAAATCACTTGATGGTTTTGAGGTCTCATTTTTGACTCTATGTGTGATCTTATTTCAAATTTTCTATTTTTATAATTGTTCATTAAATTTGTTATAATTTTCTGATATAAATATCTGTATTTCTTTATCATAACACAACATAAAAGACATCATTGATCTCAAGAACACATTTCTTGAAGATTAATTGATATTTTTGCAAAAGGCTATAAACATAGGGTAACAATATTGACTATCTTGCCTTAGCTCAACAAGATTTGAAAATGTTGGTATTAGGATAACCATTCCTTTTCATCAACAATCTCCACCTCTATTTATCTTTTCGACTAGGCACACTACCACCCAATGCACCACCAATGCTTTTGAAACTATGGAAGAAACCAAAATCATGTCAATCATAGCTAGTGAGGACCTTCCAAACTTGTCACATCTCATTAATGACCCTATCCACCATGATGCCACTTTGTTATCCATACCTACCAAATTGCCCCCATATATCTGTTAAGTTTTTACTGTTTTTATTAGGTTATGTCCAAATTACATGAGCATTCAATGCATTTCCAAAACAACAACATAAAGAGGATCACTAAAAGAAACACAATCACAAGGTATGCAATATTTTATCCCGGGAAACCCTCATGATGGTGAAAACCCAACAAAAACTTCCTCAATAATAGATTGCCAATACAATACCAAGACTAAGACCAAAACACCAAGAATAAACCAAGACTGAGCATGCACCTCTCTTCTCCTTCCTCCTCCAACTGCAACTGCCTTCAATATATGCACACTAAATGAGTGAGTGTGAGTGTGTTCAAGTGAGGCACCATCCTCACATATAAATACTAGTTGAGGAGGCGCTGGGGTTATGTCTCTTCACTTAGTAGGGTTGACTTCTTCTAGAGGTGGTTAAAAACACTTTATAAACACTAGGGGACGACTTCACAAATACCACCACATAAATATGGTTTTACCAATCCACAAAATGAGATTTGATCTTATACAAGACCCGACATGATCGATCCAAAAAAGGGGATTTGATCGATAAGATAATAACTCAAATACAATTAGAATATTCTTTGAAGTTACAATATTTCAACAATATCAACAAGTCCGAAGGTAGAACTAGAGAGTACCCAACCACATGATCACATTGCATTTGTGATGTTCCTCCAATAGCATCATAAAACATTATTCTCAACTTAGGTTTTGTCAATGAGCCCACACTGGGATTATCACAAAATGGTACATTGAACTTCCTTAAAGTGCCCATGCCACCTTTACATTCCCATTCTTACCATGTGTCACCAAACCATTGCCACCCAGATCATGGACCATACCATGAGTGGCATTGACGATGAATCCTATGTAAGGTTGACCTAGAAGCCCCTATAGTGATGGATTGGTTTTTGAAATCACTCCTTCTCACCATTTCTAAAGACATGGTGAACACCATGTACCAAATGGATAAGAGGTGATATGAAAATCCCAACAATTTGACCTTATTTACACATAATTACAATACTTGTATATCATCATCCCTAACACCCCTTGACACCCTTCACGTGAACCACCCTCGGTGTTGTCGGCATCCCATGTTGTTGGGGTCAATCACTGTCATGTACCTAGGGAGGTACCTAAGGGGATAATGAATGTAATGTGGCTATAATAAAGGAGTAGACCCATTGTGTCATTAAAAATAAATTATATAATAATAAGGGGTAGTTGGCATAGACCCCTAGGAATACTCATGAGAAAGTATAAATAAACACGAGTATCATTGTATTGGAGGTGTGTTAGATTGAATTGTCTTGTATCAAGCATGGCTTATGGAGTGTGTTAGAACTAGGAGTTTTTCTTAGACTGCTTTAAGAAAAATCCTAGTACCCATTTAGTTCTCAAGTGATCAAAATTATTTTTAATAAAACAAGTTGGAAAGAATTTGAAAAAAATTGAGACAAGTTCTCCAATACAATCCAATAATGGCCCGTGTACCAGCAAGAAGGGCTAACACAAAATTTGATTAGCCTAAAAACATGTGAATGAAACTGAAAATAACATGAGAAACACCACCATGAACTAAACAATATCGCTTCCAGATTTGACTGAATAGTTCACTGAAGAGTATTTCCTAATTGAGAATCTCTCAACTAAGAAACACATAATTCTCTAATGGACATAATATCATGTAATAAATCATTTATCACAAAACATCAAAGAAAAATGTAAATGTACCACATATACAGAGCATCCTATTAAAGAAATAAGAAAAGAGTAGAACTAGAGAGGAACAAAGCTTGGCTAATCATCCACTGTATTAGAATCCTGTAATCGGGATACACATAGTTTTCATATGCAGAAGTTAAAAAATAGACAAAACAGTCTCAAAACTCCAAAATTTTGACCCCTTCTTTATCAAAATCCCATCCTATATAGCTTATCTATGCTTTGTAGTCTAAGGGTGTCGAATTAGAGATAGTTACATTGGATTCCCCCCTAGTTAGGAATTGGTTACAATAACTTACAACAAAAACTGTTCCAGTTCCAATTTTTTAGGATCTTGTCTTATGCCATTAATATCTTCTAGAAACCATTAAGCTGCTTGATATTGGGATGAGACACTTGTTCTCCATGTTCCCCTTAAGCCTTAGAGGAGTCCCTTTGAGATGTCACCTCAAAATGAAGGAGAATCTTGCTCACTGTGCAGTTCTGCAACGAACTGCTAAATTTCACTGGAGAATTTCCTTTAGATGACGTTTTTGAATTTTTCCCCAAATGGAGAACTAGGTTGGGCTTAGTTTGTGTTAGCAGATCAATGAATCTATGATACTTCTCCACACCAAATTTGGGAAAAACCCAGTTCTTATTTTTTAAGATATGACGAAAATGAGATCTTGCAGCATGCCATAATTCACTGTGGAATCTCTGTGTATGCCAGTTTCACAACGAATCATGATTTCACTGCGACATTTATGTAAATGCAGATTTCGATCCTGTCACACATTTTTTGACTTTTTTTTAATGCTATCCAGAAGTCCTCTCCCTTCTTAATTGCAAAAATGTTTTTGAACATCAGAACTAACTTTCTTTTCATGATCAATATGTATCAAGTGTTACCAAATAAGATTCTTCATCCTTCTATTATTTACAAAATTGCAAGATTGGAATTTGCTCAGTAGATGTTAGTTGGCAGTAGCTTGTGCCAACACATCCAAACTACTTTTAACACCCCTTTCTTCCATTTGTTGCAACTTTTTAGGTTCCATGGCTATCAACAAGGGTAAAATGAGTGTGGCAAGCATGGATAATAGAAAGGGTTCAATAGGGTACAAGGAATATCAAAGGTTTAGTCAAATAACATGGTTTCAACAACGAGTGAAATGTTTTGCAGCGCGTTGAATTTTCTGCAGCGAACCAAATTTTGGTAGGGAATAAGGTTAGAATAGAATAACCTTGATAGTATGGGAAGTATGGTCAACAAATAAGGCTTTGATATTAGCGAAGGGAAATACTTTTGAAAATTTGGGCAAAAACAAAGTTTTGGTGGCAAAGGAGGATTTTCTACAGTGAAACAAGTTCAAGCTGTTTGGTGACTGCAACATGATCCAAGAGCTCACTTTTGATTACAACTCATGATGACATGACCCTAATGAAAATACCTATAATCTGGTCTCCAAAGACTTGCTATGGCCCTAACAAAACTAGACAAAGCAAAAAATAAAAACGAAGATGACCTTTAGTACATTTCATGTGCTAACATCGGCTCCATAGGGGATGACATGATCCCTGCGAGATGCCAAGTACTTCTATAGACCTGATGCCTTTATCCATTGGGATAATGGAGTCCTTATTGCTGATCTACTGCAAACCACGAAACCAAAAACAAAATGCTCGGAATCGAGCTTATTTTCTACACTACCCTACTCCAACCAACTAACAAATTTGCTTAGGTGTAAGAAAAATTCCATAACACCGATGAAAGTAGCTTTATGACTGATATAATATCATCTTTGCAACTGATTAATAAATAAAAATAGAGATATATCAACAGCTATAGAAAATTCTTAGGGAAATCATATTCACCTTGATAAGCAAGTGGTATGGTAAAGTCTGAAATCTTCAAATAATTTGAAAAATAAGATTCCATCACAACTGCTACTGGGTTTTCAAAACCAAGATCAAAAACCCGTTGATCCGGAAGAGATGACTGCCACTTCCTGAAATGTCTTTTGCTGAGAAAAATATGACTTGTTCTTCCGTCAACAGATCTAGAACACTATATATACCAAAACTATCAAGAGCGACAATTTTTTTTCCAACAAAATGATCACATGATAATGGCATAGTAGGAGTTAAAAAATCCCTATTATGATCAACGAAAGGTATATAATCATCTATAAAATCATCCTCAACACAATTGTCAAGCTGATTTAAATAATGACCACAAGCATAATCTATGTCCCTATCAATAGAAAAATATGAAAATGATGTAGAAAACTATTCCAGATCTGATTTATGCTTACATCCTTCCTCCTGCTCTTGTGCATTCAGATCTTCAACATAAGCCTGATCTCGAAGTCTATTAATAGCCTGAAAGTTCTCCTCAATTTCTTTAGCATCCATAAACAACTGTGCTAATGATGAATATCTCCTTTCTTTCAGAAAGAGGACAAGATTTGGGTGTTGAGCTGCTATATAGTAAACCATAGCAACAATTTCAGAAGGCTGGATCTCCAAAGGCATGTTGCAAATAAAACTGTAAAACCTCATGTTGAATGTAGCTAAAACTTCATCCTTATCTCTCCTCAAGGCACAAAACTTAGTTAAGCACTGATCAAAGGATTTGTTCTCTCCTCGATATCTTGAAAATGCACCATATAACTCAACCCACGAACCAATAGAACCAACCTCTAGATTTTTAAGCCACAAAGCAACTTCCCCAACCAAAGATTTGGAAAATAACCTCATGAAAACATCCGCATGCATGATTTCCAGATTGTCAATGAAATTTTTAAAAGCTCTCAAATGCTTCTCAGTTGTGATATGATCTTCCCCAATAAAAATAGGCGATATTCTAAAATCTTGGGTGGGTAAGGATGAAAAGTAGATGGCGACTTTAAGGGTTTAAAATTTTCTCTCTAATTCTAGAATGAACATTAGTGGGCTGAGAACCAAGTACAACAGGTTGATTTCAAGATATAACAGAGTTTGCAAGAGGTAAATCAACTTTATAATTGACATGGCTATAGGGATTATCAATTTCAGTAGATATTTGGATACATACATCATTCTCACATGGTTAGGACACAGGAAAATGATCAAAATCAGTGATGAAAGAAGAGGATAAATCTTCTTCTTTCAAGGAGGCATATACAACAATGAGCTGATGGTCATCCGAATAGACAAAGAAAAGGATGAATCTTCTGATATGTGACTGAAAATACAAGAAAGAGTCGATGAAAAATAAAATAATTTCCTGAAGAAACTTATGACTTGATACCTTGACTTCCCGTGTCTTCCTTTCATCTTTTTTTTTGTGTGAGCTCATTCTTTAGTGGAGTCTTGTGACTGATTTGAATCACTAGCAAGTTCTTCAAGAGTGTGGAGTCACCACGGTGAAAAATTACAGTCTATTTTGTCACCAACGCTTGTTCACCATCAAGTGCTGGTCATAGTCTTTGTCATACAACCCAAGGAAGATATCTTCATGTCTCCGTTCCCCGACAATGGTGCCAGAAATGTTAGCACCAAGAGTTTTTCTTAGACTACTTTAAGAACAAACCTAATACCCATTTAGTTCTCAAGTGATAATTTTTTTTTTTAATAAAATACGCTGAAAACATGTGAAGGAAACTAAAGATAACATGAAAAACACCACCATGAACCAAACAATATTGCTTCTAGCTCTGACTAAATAGTTCACTGAAGAATATTTCCTAATTGAGAACAACAAAACCTTGATGGTATGGGTGTTACACATTATTTTCATCATCCCTATGACTGTTAATGATGTAAACCTATCTGTTGCCTTCAGAGGGGTCAGTAGCCTGAGTTCCTAAAGAAAGAAGGGAGAAGAACTTTTCTTGAGAAAATAAGTTGCATTTCCCTTTGTAAAAACCCTATTAAAGAGGATTTTCGCATGCTGCACTATAGATAGGGTGCGAAAATGCTTGATTTTTGCAGGCTGCACCATAGCTAGGTCGCGAAGTGTTCGCAGGTTGCTATATAGGCAGGGTGCGAAAATGCTCATACATGGGAAAAACGAGCATCTTCTCGATGCTTCTAGAAGGAGGAACTTCCATGGTGAGGTGGCATCCAAATGGTTTGGATCTTACTCACTTTCATGATTTAGTGGGATCATCCTAACCTCTTCACCTTATCCTCTTCAACTTATAAAAAGAGAGGATCTCTCATGGAGAAGGTTAGCTTTTGATTTTGGAGCTTGGATTGGATTGAGCTTTGGAGATTGTTAGCTTGGCTAGATGAGCCATTTTGTCAAGATAGATTGTGAATATTATCAGATTTATGCTCTTAGAATTCTTGGAGTGGAAGTGTGTGGGGAACAAAGGACAGTTGGGAGGGACCTTACGACATCAAGTCCATGGTTGTAATCTCTCTTTCACATTTAATATGATACAATAATATGATTCTTTCCTATAAATCTTGTTGTGTTTTATTGTATGATTCCTTGATCACATACATAGGTTTATATTGAGTTTATGCTATTACTATCACTTTGGTTGGTTGCATTCTTTTGTAGGTTCATCATTGTATGAGCGTTGGAATGGAGCTAGGATGGTGATGACGAGAAGAAGTAGCGTTTAAACGGTATGTCACCTATCCCTCTTTAGTTAGTAAATTCAATATCTAAAACTTAAGGAAAACATCATGTTCTGGTGTGTTTTGTTCTAGATCTAGGTGGATCTAGGGACATCAGTTAGTGTCCGCACCTACCGATTTATCCAATAACAAAATTGGCGACCATACTGGGGAAACAGATTGTTTCCTAGTTAGTCTAGTTTCCCTTGCTTTGATTGCTTGATTTATCATCTTTGAGTATGTGGGAGATCCATCCAGACTCTATGGATATGAAAGTTCACTTAGACTCGTTGTCCTTTTTCCAAATTACTTTTGATTACAGACATTCCCACACTTCACCTGTATACAACCTGTGAAAAAATTTGATTTTCGCACCTCACTGTTTAAACCAGTGCAACATTTTCGCACCCTACCCATTGCTAGCCTGCGAAAACTGTTGATTTTCACACTGTAATATACTGGTGGCTTGCGAACTTGTTTGTAATTTTTTTTGGATTGGGTCTTGTTATCTTTTGGTGCCCAATTTTGCTTTGATCAGCTGGATTGAACTTTTCGAGCCTATATTGATATGTTTATAGTCTGCTTGATATCCTTTGAGTTGATTTTAGCCATCTTTGCTTTGTTTGGTTTTGAAGGATTAGTCTCTTGCTTTGAGTGTCTTTCAATTACAAAGCGTGTGTTTTCTTTAGGATTGTTTAGGGAAAGATCAGATTTCTTCTGAATAGTTCGCTTTAAAAGAAAACTT